>PVJA010007890.1:0-66775 GCA_004027025.1 Myocastor coypus | reverse complement strand
GGACGAGTCACGGCCATTGCTTGGCCATTTTGCTTTCTGTGAAAGCCTGAGAGAATGTTTTTCTCTGGGTGACTCTCCTTAGATGCACTATAGTTCATTCATCCCTTTCCTCTGAGGTCCCATAATCTCCTTGACCAGAAAATTTGGGACACCTCTGAGTTATAGGATATTACAGCACAGGTTCTCTTATATCCTGGGTTTTTATTGACCTTGAAGGGCTAGGGCCAAAATATTGGCTATCCTTATAGTCCTTCTTTTTCCCCATTTTTTGGTCTGTTAACTTACATTCTTAACCCTCCAGCAGAAAAGCTTTGTGATACTATTACTCTATAACATAGGTACTTGAGCTTATCATCACTGGCTTTCTGAGTACCAAATATCTTTGACTTATCTTGGAAATGATATTTTCTGATCATCATTGATATTCTAATAACTTTCCATAAAATGTGATATAAGCAGCTGCACAATTTTGACACAGATATTTGGAAATTCAAGGGAATACAAAATTGTAGCCTGTCAAGACTATGGTATTTGGCCCAGTCTCTTATTTTCAAGTACTACTCTTGTTGCTGAGATATTTTCATTTCAATTTTTTTTCAAAATGTAAGAGTAGATTTCTATAGAGATAGCAACATGTGAATTATGCATATTTAGTATGGATCACTAGGTATTCATATAGTTTGAAGTATAGTATTTTTATAAATGATTTTCTACTTTAAAACAATAGATTCAAACTTACTGATCCTTTTGGAAAGACCCAAATTCATATATTTAGGTATATAACATTCAATTATCATAAAAGCCTAATATGTTAACTGTCAAACTCTAGAAACATTTCATTTAAAGAAATATTATGAAGAGCTATCTTTATTAGCCTTTTTCAAAGAAATGGTGTTAGACCATTTGTTGTTTACATAATCTTTTCCAGTTCTTAGCAATACCTTTATATACATATATATACATATATATATATATATATATATATATATATATATATATATATATTGTCCTCCTATAAGTATCATAGTTTATGTACTATTTCGGTATCTGACAAGATGGACTTTATGTAAGTCCTGATTCTAAGTTTTAACAGATTTTCATCATAGCTTCTATCTTATATAATTGTTTAATATTGAAATCATGAATCACATTGCACTACATGACTTGAATGGTCTATAAGTAATTAGTAGAGCTCATAATGCATAGATCCACAGTAATTTCAAGTTTAATGAGACAATTAATTTACTAACGCTGTTCTATGACTCCAAAAGCCACTCTGTATATTATGTTCATTGTAAGAAAAGGTGAGAATTTTGATTTTGAACTTACTGCGTAAGTCAGATTAAAACTCAACTCTAGAAATAGTTCCAACAAGCTGACATATTTGGGGACATTCACTCTCGCTAACTAGGGCAACAGCTATGTTGGAGATGTTCAAAAAGGATCCACTAAAAATGAAGGCATTCTGGAGGTGGGAGGGGCTCTCACATCAAGATTGAAACTGATAAAAACATAATGTTTGTATACATTAAAACAAATAAATGGTCAACTGAAAGGGGGAATCAGTTCTGCCACAGTGATCTTCCACTCCCGACTTCTCTTGGTAGCAGCCATGTTGAAAATGAGACAAAAAGTCCAAGGGATCAGTCTAGCTCTACAGAGAACAGATTTTTGGAACAGTTTGCTTTCAAATACACACACACACACACACACACACACACACACACACACACACACACATTCATCTATAGAGACTGTGTAAAGCTATATTTCTTCACTCTCAGCTCTATTGTATACTGTGGGCAGAGTAATCCTTCTCCCCACTAGATGATTCAGGCCAGAGAGAAGACACTCATGCAAAGGGCAGGCAGCTGAAGAACGGCAGTCCATACCCTTCCTGATCATCCCTCTGGCTGATTGTCTAGCAGGCACACGCACAGATTCCAAAATGTTCCGAAAGAACCTACTTCCCCAGAGTTGTCAGCAAGTCACAGGCAAGTGTACCAAGACCACCTGGCACCAGCTCTGGTGGCCTTAATGTCAGATGAGTCATAGGTGGCATGTGTGCACTGCCCAGCACTAGTCTTGCATGCCTGTTGGACCACTGGATAATAGGCATCAGCCCTAGTTGGTCACAGGTCAATTCTGTTCTATTACCACCTTGCCCACCAACACCCAAGCCAGATCACCAGAGCACACATTCATATGAACAGAGCCCTGGTGGTTTTCTGGAAACACAAGATCCACATCTCTTTGACACAGAAGTTAAGAAGGAATTGCAGGTTCTGCCTTATTCCTCAGAATCTCCACCAGTGCTCCCTAAGGGCGAAGGAACATCACTTACCCTAGGCAGAATGGCAGACTGAAAACTCCAGAGGATGGGTACACACTGCTGCCTGAGAGTAAAGAGCTGAATGATTTTAAACTAAGCATTGTCACTGCAGAATCCCAAGCCCTGGTGTAAAAGCAGTTATAGACCTTGAGGACACCCATCGGAATTCGTACGCAAACTTGTCCCCTGCTCAATGGGCCCTCACTTTGCACTGAACCTGCCTACCAATTCCACCATCATACCTCGGGAGTTGGGTGGAAGAGTTCTTAATTCTAGAATAGGCTCAGTGTCAGACTAGGCCTATATGCCTACAAGACAGCAGAATGAAATCTTTAGAATGGGCTAGCTTCATTTTTGCAGTGGAAAGATCAACAGTGATATGGAGTAGTTGCATGCAATCCAACAAGTCAACATAAAGAATTATATGAGGGGCTCAATGGTCTAAAGCCCCTGCTTGGGAAAGCTTGGGCAGCTTTAGGGACCGCGGTTCGATCCCTGGCACCATATGCTGCGCCAACCTTGCCCTCGGGGCGGGCTGAGACAGCCATAAAAATGAGTGAATAAACAAACAAAGGTTCTGAAACAAGAAAAAAATAAATAAATAAAGTTAAAAATTCTTAAAAAAAAAAAGAACGATATGAAAAGCCAGTCATACAAGCTATGTGGAAATCACATAAGTATTTGTTTGAGTCTTTAAAATGAGTATCCATTGAATATCTTCTGACCTTTGGTTTTTGTTTGATTATAATTTGCTTTATTTTTACTATTTTTTGCTTAGTGTTTTCTTTTATCTTTCTTCTATTTGCTTTGATTTGATTGAAGTGCATGTTCTTTCGTTTTTTTTTTTCCATTTCTGTACCTAATTTCTTCTCCTAAAGCTCTTGTAGCAATACTAATGTCTACCTAAGTGATTTTTCTCATTGTTTAGACAAAAATACCAACCACCTGAATTTGAAAGACTAAAGGTTTATTGTAGCTCACAGTATGTAGAGGTTTCATTTCACAGCTGCTTGACTCCAGCACAGGGTAGCAGGGCAGAGGGACATTACAATGAAGGACAAGAAAGTTCAAGGAATGGAAGGCAGAAACCAGGGAGCTGAAAACACAGTAAGCAGTGACCGCAGCCATTTTTCCTCCCTCTTATATTCTATCCCAGGTGTACAGCACTCACACTGAGAATAGGGCTCCTTTAATCCTGGCATTGTACATGGATAAATCCGACATCACACACTCCAGATCCAGCAACCTCTGCAACTCTCTACCCAAGACAACACGAGATTTGGGGGAACATTTACACACAAGCATAACGTCTTATTTCTTATGTCTTCTTCCCTCCTTTTAACACATGCTCACTGGCTGCATCACCATTAGGCAGCTAGTACCAGGGGTGAAACATGCAGTACTCTCCTATGCTGCTTAGTGGGACCTTCCAGCATATATCTCTGGTTGTTGCAAACTGCTCAGCAGTGAGACAGGAATTGCAGCCCTATTGTGAAAGTGTTAAAAATCCTCCTCTCATGCTTTTAAATTGCCATATTCTGCTTTCTCTATCACTCTTATCAACTCTTGTATTACTCTCCCGAAAGATCTTTCCTTTCTGTTCCATACTTTGCATAGTTCTCTGTCGTATTTTCTACATTATAAGTAAATACATTTACTATTAAGTTACAGCTGCCACATAGCTTGCTCAATCTCAAAGTACTCTGCTTTCCTACTATATCTTATCCTTGGATCCACAAACACTTTCTTAAAACCCTAGACACTAACCTTCCAATCTAAGTAAAAGTATACCAAGAGAATGTGAACTCACATCAAAATTTCTTTTTACTAGCTATCACATTTGCCCATACAAACCTCTATTAGTTTACACTGTTCAGTCACCTACCCTTTATATTTTTCTCTTATATTTCTCCTATCATATCAAAGTACATTTATTAAAAGTAGTTCAACAAAGGGTCCATAGAGTATTGATGAAAGTGGAAATTTAAATGCAATCTATATCTTATAGAAGCAGTGCATCATTTGGTCTGTTAATTCTGCCATAATCAGAAGTAATTATTTGTTCAAAACTTAGGAACAGAGTTTAAATCACTTAAATTAACTACTTGAGCAAGTAAACAGTACACATGAATATGATCAAGAAGAAGTATTTTATTAAATATCTCCATAGAAACAATGATTGCTCCCCATCCTATTGGATGTGTAAAAAGGGTGGAGAAAGGGAAAGCCAAAGCAATAATAATAAGGAAATAGATATGCATATGCAGAAGATCTTGAAAAAGTTAGAAAACAGAATATCACCAAGGTTTCCTAACTCACCAAAGGTAAATCAAAGGGACCGGAGTGGAGAGAAAAGGAAATACATGTAGGAGAGTTCTACAAAACGTGTAAGGATGAATCTAAGTAACTTGGTGAGCTCGAAAGGGGCATGACCAAAAGTTTATGAGATTGTCATTGAGAATTTCTAATATAGAAATGAGGGATGCAAATAAAAAATTAGATGTGCTGAGTTGACAAATTCACCAATGTCCATGAAAATGTATCAGACAGAAATACAATAAATAAATGAACAACAACAAAAAAAACCACATAGAATTTGTAAATTGTAGGTCTTATCAATCTGGAAACAGAATACCTTAAATTCAGGTTCAAATGGTAACTTATGAAGAAATAATCAGAAACATCACATAAAAAATAAGAACAATAAAAAAATGATTCTTCATCCAACAGACACCACTAAGAAGATCACCCTAAGTCTTATCTGGAGCCAGAGTAAAGAAAAACAAGAAGAAAACACAGACATAATTAATTCACTTACAGAAAATTAGTTTTTCTGTTTTTTTTTTTCTTTTGGGGGGTGAGGGGGGTTGTTGTTTGTTTTTTTGTGGGACTGGGATTTGAACTCACAACATTGCACTTGCCAGGCATGCACTTGTGCCATGAAGCTAGAGAAAGTTTGTAAGAAAAAAAATAAATAAATAAATAAAAGAAAATTTCTAAGATATAGTAAAAAAGTTCAACACACAAGCATGGAGGTTTTCAGAACACCAAACAACTATGATTAAAAAGAAGCTGAAGGGCTGGCCAAAGAGCTCAGCAGATTAAAACGTCTGCAAGCAGGTGCAGTGGCCAGAGGTTCAATCCCCAGGGTGCACTGAGATGGCAATTGAAACGGTGTGGCAGCATGCACCTGTAATCCCAGCTCTTAGGAGGCTGTAAATAGGCAAATCACTATGAGTTCAATCTAGTAGTAAGACCCTAAACACTCCTTAGACCCTTCGCTAAAATACAAACAAAAAAAAAGCTGAAAAATCAAGATTTAAAAATTAGTTTGAGAAAATTAAAAGAGAGAAAAAAGAAGTCACCAACATAGAAACAACTCACAACAATAATTAAAGAACATCTTTCATTAATATTTATCAATGTTAATGGCTTCAACTCTTTCACTGAAAGACAGAGTGACATACGGATCAAAAAAAAAAAAAAAACTCAGAAATCAGCAGTCTGTTGCACTCAAGAAACACAGCTAATTAAAATATATATAGAGTAAAATCAAAGAATTGGAAGCAATATTTCATGTGCCAGGACATTCCAATAAATGGAACAAAATTCAGTGATGATGAATTTATTTGAGATTTTAATAATAGAAATAGCCCACAGTGCCACAATTTCATTATCTTTGGTATTAGTGATACATCCTCAGACATACTCAAGAATTTGATCTTTCACAAAGGAATGCAATTATACATTGAAGGATAGCCTATCCATCAAATGATGCTGGGAAAATTGGGTGTATATTTCTAGAAAACTTAAGCTGGACTCACATTTTACCATGTATTAAACTAAAATCAAACTGGATCCAATGTTGCAGTAGAAACATTGAACCCACTTTAAGAAAAAGTAGGTGAAGCACCTGAAGGCTTCAGTGTAGGCAAAGAATGTGAAAATTGATTTCAGCCGTTCCTGAGAGGACTGATACCTAAGATGAAAAACTCAAAAAACTGAAGCAACTAAAATAAAAGATCCAATGAAAAAGTGAGTAGGTGATAGGAACAGACATTTCTCAGAAGTACAAATAGCCAACAACTGTAGGGAAAACTATTCAATATCACTGATCATTAGATAAGTGCTATTATAAACAATGCTAGGATTCCATATTACATCAACAAGAATGGCAGTCATCAAAAAGTCAAAGAATAACGAAATCTCACATGGCTGTGGTGAAAAGAGACTCCCTTGTACACTGTCAGAGAGAATGGGAACTCGTACAAACACGTTGGAAATCTCTATGGAGATTTTGTAAAGACCTAAAATTCTACTATAAAAAAGGACAAATTTGACATATCTGAATAAAAATGAGTGCAGCTGAAAAATGTAATACTGAGTGAAATAAATCTGATATTCAAGCTTAAATATTATATGATATGTTATTTGAGTAAAGTACAAAGAGAGTAATAGAAGATAGATAAAAAGGAACAAGAGTATGAATCTCATCAAATGTGAAGGAGAGGCTGAGCGAAAGGGGAGGGGGACATAAAAGAAGTTACGACCTGTCCTGCGTAGTAAACCAATAACTTCACTATATGAGCATAAATATGAACAGAGAAAAGGGAAAACATGGGGAAAGAAGATTTAGAGACACAGGGAGGGAAGGGGATTAATAAAACAAGAAAAAAAATATATTTTATTCAGGTACCTACTTCCCAAGATCAAGGGAAATTTCTTGTACTGTAAATGTATACTAATAAAGTATTAAAATTACAGAGTTGAATTTATACAGTGTTTAATGTGAAAGTAGCCTCATTTGTCTTATAAAAATGGTGGTGTCATTTTCCTTGCCTATACTTATTTTATCCTAGATCAGACCCTGGTATAAAATGACAAATTTACTAATAGTAAACAATGAATCACATACATTTGTGAAATATTTTCTTTGAATGAGAAAATGTTTCATATTGAGATTCCTTTTTTAGAGAAATAAAGGCTTGATAACACTTGAATTGATTGAAAGTATTTATTTTCCATGCAAAACAAACTTTTATGATTTGAATAAATAATTTAATTATATGTTATTTAATTATATCCTTTCAGAAAATTACTTGCTTAATATTAAGGTAGATATTACTTACTTTTTAAATGTATTTAGTATAGAATCTACAGTCTCACTACACAGATCTGATTTGTAGTGATACTCCTGTTTTAGGCTTCCAAATCCTGGGATGACAGGTGTGTGCAAACACTCCCAGTCTCAGTCTCAGTCTCAGAAAGCCCTGGAGGTGGGACAGGAACAGCAGGTCAGAGACGGGAGGCACTTTAGTCTGCTGAGCTATCTGGCTGGCCCTATATATTACTTATTTTTGATGGACATTAAATTATAAGAAAAAATCATTTAGTTCATATTCCAATTTGGCAAACTTACGTTTGGAAATCTTTTTCCTTTTGCTTTCATGTAAAAAATGTGAAAATTAAAACAATATGATCATAAAAGGTATAAGATTTATATGTGCCACAGTTCCAAGTGCTGTAGAAATAGTCACTGAAATCAAGTAGGTACTTATTGTAATGTTCTGTGTTGGTGCCAAAAGAAGTGATAAGAAGACCTGATGAAGTTAGTTCACAGGACTCATTGAGATTCCCTCCCCAGTGAGCAAAGAACCTCTGAAACAACTCAGCTTTATTCAAGATAGTCAGTGTGATCTCATGTACAGTCACCCAAGCAAAAAAGAACCATCTGCTCAGGTACCAACACGACCACGGTCTCATCAAAGTAAAGGAGGGCCATGTGCCCAGTCACGAGCACAACCAAGCCCTCCATCAGCTTCCATCCTAGGGTTCACTCAGGGGTCAACCAAGAGCATTTCAAGAAAGGGAGAAAGCAACAAACAGAGAACCCACAGGTGAAGCTGCCCTACCACAGCTGCCTCTGGGCCCCATCTATCACACTGTAATTTTGGAAATGCCCATCAGGCTACAGGTACTTACTGAATTATCATTATCAATATCGATTAATAGGCAAGGAAACCAAAGTACAAATAATCAGTTGCTAGAGGCCATATGATCTTTTAAAAATTTACTGGTTTATTTATTGAATAAATTTAATAAACAGACAAACAACAATAAGTAACAGGCAAATATAAAATAATGATTTTTATTTTTCATTATTGTTATTATTACTTTAATTTTATTGCAGGATCTACAGTGTTTCACTTATTTAAATTAGGCTTGTAGTGATTCTCCTGTTTGTAGCCTCCCAAGTACTGGTATTACCGGTGCGCGTCACCACATCCAGTCTCAATAGCCATCTCAGAGCACCCATGGGGTGGGGCCAGCAAGGCATACCGAGGATCAAACCCTGGTCTCTGTGCTCTGCTTAAGCAGGCTCTTTATTCTGATGAGCTATCGGGCTGGCCCTTAGATATTTTTCTTTTCAAATCTAAATTCTTTTTTTTTTTTTTTTTTTTTTTTTTTTTTTTTGTCTTTTTTTGAGACAGGGTCTCACTATGCAGTTGAGGCTGGTCCTGAGCTCACTTTTGTAGCCCAGGCTGGTCTCGAACTCGCACCAATCCTCCTGTCTCAGCCTCCCGAGTGCTGGGATTACAGGCGTGCGCCACCACGCCCGGCTCAAATCTAAATTCTTATTAAAAAGAAAAAGTATGGTACCCATACTTTTGCTAGTATTTGGACTCTATATTCCATGTAATTCATGAAGTCTATGTAATTTTGAAAAAAACTAACATAGGAGAATCAAAGAAACATGCTTAAAATGAACAAGCAATAATACATTTGATTGCTTTCCCAAGTACATGTACACATAAATTTATATATATTTATTCAGGGGAAGTTTTGATAAGCTATTACCTCTCAGAAGTTCAGTTAAGTTTCTTTAGAGCATTGCTACTACTTAAGATGAAGGAAAGGAAAGGAAAGGAAGAAAGAAAGAAAGACAGAAAGAGAAAGAAAGAGAAAAAGTATATATGGATAGATGATAGATGGTAAGTAACTTAGATGATTATACTATTAATTTCCACTTGTTTATTAAAAGGAACTGTTAATGTTTAAAATTTTTATTTTGACCAATTTTGCGTGCTTATATCTGACAATCTGAACAACTACTTTGAAGACAACAATGCACAATATAACAACCATTGTTGAAGTTTTATCATCTTGTTTTTTCAAATTCTATATTGCTTCTATTTTTTATTCTTTATTTTCTTTAAAATAAAAGAAAAATTTAACAGAATGGAGTTATCAGTTGATATGCAGTGATCTAATCTAATAACCAATTTAACTTTCCAAAATACTTGGATCCTTTCATATTTTAAATAGACTGAGGGAACACTGAATCAATTCTTAAATGATGAAATGCTATTTGGCCTTCTGGTTCCAGTGTCCACATACTCTTTTCTGTTCAACTGGGTTGATGAAAGTTAGCTCTATCTTTTAGCCTTGAGCAAGTTTAAAGAACACATCTCCATGGGAAAGTAATCTAGCATTTAATGTTCTATTTTGCTATACCAGCTCCATCAGTAGACAAAATCTATGGCTACTACATATTTCACGTGCTTAAGTTGTGCAACCCAACAGGTTGCATCCATAATATATTTCACAATGTTCTTTGACAGCATAACTATGCAAACTACTGTATTGAGGCTTAAAAGAAATTACTGCTGGGCATCAATATTTGGTAGTGAATTATTGTTCTCACACTTGTTAAATTTCCCAGATCATCTAGTTTACTCAAAATTGCAATCTTTGTGTCTCTGACTCACAGCTGAGATTATAGGCTAAATTATGTTTATTTATAAGTAATTTCTTTAAAATTAAAAGGCTAGAGGAGCCAGCCAGATAGCTCGGTGGACTAAAGCACCTGCTTAAGAAGATTTCAGTGGCTGGGGTTTGAACCCTGGCATACTGTGCTGGCCCTGCCTCTGGGGCACACTGAGAGGGCATTTGAGAATGGGTGTGGTGGCTCACGTCTATAATCCCAGTGCTTGTGAGGCTGCAAACAGGAGAATCACTATGACTCCAATCTATGTAGTGATACCCTGTAGACCCTGTCAACCCTGTGCTAAATACATAAAAAATAATAAAATAAAAGACTAATGTATGATATGATTTATATAATAAAATAATATATTAAGTGGTCAATGCCTGTCAGCAAAGACCATCAATGTGAGTAAACTCAAGTTGATAAAGTACATTCTCCACGGGGAGATTGGACCACTGAAAAAGCATACAGTGGCCACAAAGATAGTAGTGGCTATTTTTGTATTTTTAATTCCTTGAGCTTATGCCAAATCCAGGCCATCCAACCAAAAATATGCTTGATCTCATGCCAGAAAACCTGAACATAACATTTGCTGATTAGTCCCAGGTTCAGGTTTGGAAACTGTACAGGTGTCCTGGCTCTCTATTATTGACAGGTCTTACCCACATGCCCAGCTGCTGGCCATGCAGCAATACCATGCTTCATTTTCCCCAGAAAGTCTTTGATCTTTCTAACCTTTATCAGGTGCTGAGAGTATGGCAACCTTTGGCTTTATATAGCTACTCGCAGCTGACAGGAGCCAGTTATAGGCCTTCCCTTTTGAAAATTAAGTTCTCTTCAACTACTTTGGGATGTTCTGTTTTACTAGCTGGGATGGAAGACCTGCCAGAAAACACAAAAGAAGAATTACTTCTTATAGGAGGATTGTAGAGCTACCTGTTCAATGAGAGAAGGGTTATTCATGTGCCATATAGTCTGAATAACCATCTTAAGCCTTGAATGAATAATCTTTATTATTAGGTTTCGGATGCACAGCTTAAATATGGAAGGGTTGGGTCAGAAAAACTCTTGGTTTGGGGGGATTTAAGTATGGGACACGACAGATGAAGCTGTATTTTCATATCTACTATGGAGAATAAAAAGAATATTACAAGAGCCTGAGAGCCATAGCCCTAGTAAGTTTACCCACATTATACATGTAATTGAAAACATGAGTCCCTATGTAGTTTCCATTTCAACTGCAGTGGATAAGGGTCACTAAAAACTCTAGATGTGCCTCCTGAAATGTAGGTGAAAGCCTTTATAACCTCAGAATTCTTGTATTCTGCATTCACCTAATACTATCACTACATGAATGATGTCAAGGTCAGCTGCCAGCTGGAGCAATAGCCAAGGAGCCTGCTCTCGAAGCTCTTGCATTAAGTGCCTTAATCAGTTAGAATTTTGAAGTTGATTCTGATCAACAGTTTCTCTCTGCCACCACTATTCTGGAACCTTCTGCAACCGCAGAAATTTTGTAACCTGATGTGGTGGCCATGGACATTCTCCAACATAGTGTGGCTGCTGCCATTTTGGATAATCAGTAGACTGTGGCATTCTTCTAGTGCAAAGTCTTCCACTTTTGTAGTTCTCTATCTTTGCATTCCACTGCTGTACTCAAGTTTTCTATCTAGCCGCACATTTTCTTTTCTTTTTTTGATTTTTTATTCATTTTAATAAGAAAAAGATAAAATAGCAATGTAATAGTTTCAAAACAAGGATGGTTACGATAATACCATCCATATTGTCATCTTCATAGTAGTTATTCAGAGGACAAGGTTCAGACCTGATATATTGTCTAAATAATATTAGTACAAACTTTTATTCCCACTGAACTAAGACAAAGTAGTTCTATAGCTATCCTAACTCTCCTGTGCATACATACATACATATATTAGTTTTTCCTTTTTAAAGTTTCTAAGACCATAATAAAAATATCATACCATGTCTTATACGTAGATTGTAAGTCAATGATTCAGTATGAATCATAAAAGAAAAATATAATTAAATAATATTCAGAAAATGAATTAAACATTAATTAAAAGTTAAATTAAATATTTTAAAATAATATTCCAGAATTCAAATGAAATCATGAGTCCAACTTAGACTCGCCAAACATTTTAAATAATCTTCCTGAACCCTTTGCTTTTGATTTTCAGTATAAATCTGGCTAAAAGTCCCCAACAATATCCATGCTACTACCTCAACATTCTGCTGCCTGAAAACTTCTATTTCCAAATTAATTAGTTCACAGCTCTTAATCTTAACCTTAGGCAAAGTCTCTATACATAAGCAAAATGCAGTCTAACTTTCTGCCAAGCCATAACACACATGTTCTGGTGTCCAAAAAACATTGTAGCCCTTCTTCCCAACAGAAAACTCCTGAGGGGCTGGCTCAGCAATTAAAGCACCTGCAAGCAGGTTCAGGGGCCAGAGATTTGAACCCTGGGCCTGCCACGATAGCCCTGCCAGTATGAATGCACTGGTGCTCTGAGATGATTGAGACTAGGCCTATAATCCCAGCTCTCAGCTGGCTCCTAGGCAAGGTGTTACATGGCAGAGGCAGCGGTTCATTGCAGCTGGAGAAAACAAAAGTAGCAAGAGCAGAGAAGGAGGGCGTGGCGGGAAAGAGCCAGCTTCCACTTTCACATGCTAAAACTGAGTGCATCAGCAGGATTTTAGGGCATAACTCTGTGTGTGTGTGTGTGTGTGTGTGTGTGTGTGTGTGTGTGTGTGTGTGTGACTGCTAAGAAGACCTTTATTTCATATAACCTATGAAAATGGCAAATGAGATTTAGTTTTCTAGAGAGGGTCTGAGTAATGATTTATGATGCCCCAAAGCACAGAGGCCCTAAACTGGGATCAAACATCAGAGAAATTTTGCCAGTGTCAAAAATTTCTCTTTTTCACACCTTCCTTTTGTCCTAAATGCCACTATAAAGATATAATACTTGCTCAAAGGTGAATAGCTCAGCAGACTAAGTGCCTGTTGAGGCATGCATGGGAATGGGGGTGAGATCTCTGGCACCACACACTGTGCTGGCCCGCACCCAGTGTGCTGAACTGGGGATCAACCTGCACATGGTGGTACATTCCTGCGATCCCAGCACTGGGGTGGCTGAAAACAGTAGGATCACTATGAGTTTGACTGTGGAGTGAGAACCTGTACAAAATAGTAAATAAATAAATATTTTAGGATAAGTTCAAATTGTTATTTTCATAAATGCTAAAAAAAGGAAAAGCAAATGAATGAAATGAATGCAATTCTCAATGATATATGTCTTAATAAACACAAGAAAAACTAATTTTTATGTTCAGCAGCATTCCTAAAATCTATACTTTTACAGTCTTCATTTATTTTAGTGGTTGATTTTTTTTTTTTTTTTTCATTTTACGTATATGGTAAGGGTCTCACTGTAGTCCAGACTCACAGTGATCCTTCCGTTTTCAGCCTCCCCAGTTCTGTGATTGCAGGTATGGCCCATCAAGCCTGGACTCTGTGGCTGGCTCAGAGTTCCCTGGGGGTGGAGCTGCACTGGCACGTGGGACTGGGAATTGAAGCCTGCTTCATCCACTTGCCAAAGCAGGCACTTAGTCCTCTAAGCTATTTTGCTGGCCCTGTTTTTGTGTATTTTTAACTCATGCATTAGAGTCAGAATTAACTCTAGTTAGGTGCTTTAGGTGTGATACTTCTTAATCTTTTTAGCTGCTATGCACTTAATGAAGGCAATAAATTCCTCCCTCCAAAACTTACAGAGACTAACATCAAGTTTTGTCTGTGAATAGTAATTAGATTCCTAAAACCATGTGAAGTCTAATACATCTGTTTACTATCTAACTATTGGAAACCCAAGTAATTAAAAAAAATCAGAAACTTTTCATTTGTTTGATTTTTGAGATAGGTTCTCACTATGTGATTCAGGCTAGTTTACTTTAGAAGAGCTCCAGATTCCACCATCGCCATTAGACAGAGCTCTCAATTGCTACCATGCCTAGCACTTCTGATATTACTTCTGATAAATTTGATACCACTTTAGGACAATTATTCAACAATAAGAATGCAGCCTACAGTTGGTTATATGACTTTGCAAAATATTGCACCTTGTATCCAATGCAGCTCTTCTTTCTAAAATGAAGACTAAATTCAAAAGTTACTTTTGGGCTGTGGAGACAGCTCAGCAACTTAAGAACCTGTGTACACAAGTGCAAGGACCTGGGATCAATCTCTGGTATCACATGCCAAGCTGGGGCTGCCCCAGGTACCCTGAGCCAGCCACCAAGACCAGGAGTGGTGCTACATGCTCATAATCCCAGCACACGGGAGGCTGAAACAGAGGATCACTATGAGACTGAGCTGCATAGTGAGACCCTGTACGACATACGTATTTTTTTTAAAGTCACTTCTAATGAACAAATCCCACAATAATGTTACAAATCATTTTTTGAAGTTTCTTTGATTTTGGGAGACACATTGTTTTTATAGTTTATTGCAGTTCAACCAATGTAAATAATAGTCTTGTTTGTATTCAGGCTCTACAAGTGACTGACTTTTAGTATTCTGATTCTATCATTGGAGCTTTTTCTTGGAATTTTATATTGTAAAATGACAGATCATTCTTTAGTCTGATACATCTGTAAATAGGTAGGCTGTTGAAAAGTAAACTAGCGATGCACATGACAGTGCTTTGCATTGATGTTAGGAGCATAACAGGTAGGCAAATATTCAAAGAAGATCATGTACTAAAATTATGTTAATAGCAAGAAATAGGAATATTGAGACTTGGAGAATAGGACTGGCAATTATGAGTAAGAAAACTGCGGGTTAAAAAATGGAAATATCGTTTACATAAATAGTTCATACTTTTTTTTTAGAATTTTATCTATCTATCTATCTATCTATCTATCTATCTATCTATCTATCTACTCTTGTTTCAGAACTTTTGTTTGTTTTTATGGTCGGCTCAGCTTGCCTTGAGGGCAGGGCTGGCGCAGCATGTGGTGCCAGGATCGAACCATGGTCTCTGCAGCCGCCTAAGCTTTCCTAAGCAGGCGCTTTAGACCACTGAGCCATCCTGCCGGACCCAATAGTTCATACTTTTGTTTGATCAGAAAGTGCTTTACTTTATTGATATCAACGCATGCATGAAATGTACCAAATAATAAATGTCTACTTTGGTGTTAATTTATCACCTTCATAATAAATTTTATTTATTAATCTAAAAAGTTTTTACCAAAACCCTGTATTATGCGAGGAATAATGATTGGTGAAGGAGAAAATAATAAATGATACACAATCTTCTCAAGTAGCCTGAGGCAAGTGAGAAAAAACACTCAGGAGAATGGAAAACTTTGATATGCATGTGCCAGGTGTTCTGATGGAGAAAGACTCAGCTAGTAGAATGGTTCAGAAAAGATGAAGTAACTGCCAAAAATGAAAGAAGAGGCAAACTTTTGAATATTAATAGAACATATCCTATGGGAAATATAAATAAAGTAAAACAGTATCTTCCAAGCAGAAACAAATTGCAGACAAAAGGAAAGTCAGGAGATTCTTGAGATATTGAAGTTTGTAGTTCAAGATCAACATACTAGTTTTCTTTTGGTGACATGAGTAGCAGTTACCAGCTTGATGACATGTTTCCTAGAGGAAATCAATGAAGATGGCATCAGGATTGTATTCCTCTATGGGATACTTTGACAATTAGCCTTCAGGCTTCTGTAATTTTCTTGGTTTAAATCAGTTTTATAAGAGTTTACTTAGGTACAGTCAGTACCAAAGTAGACATTTCTTTGCTAGCTGGAAGATACCTGTATTCCTTGACTCCAGGTCTTCTTTGCTGTCAAAGCCAAAAAGCCCTTCCCTCACTTTCTGTCTCTTGCTTTCTCTTCTTACTTACCTCTGATTTCAGCAAAAAAGTTTCTCTGCTTTGAAAGACTTCTGAGAGTAGATTATATTATCTGACAAAGGTAGTATTAGACAATGAATTATAAGTTGAGTCTAGGGGATGTCCAAGCTTGTTCTTGTCCCTCCTTTGAGCCAAATCAGAATGTGCAAACTGCTATTTTCTCATCACATCTGGAAACCTTAGCACTTACCTATTTCTGCTCTAGAATTACTTAGCATGGTTTGCATTGTGGACACAACCTCTGTAATCCTCTGGGAAATGATTTCTGGTTTGATTTTTTCTAGAGTCACTTTTGTAGTTACTATTTTAGAGAGGCCAGGCAGGTGGTTTTGAATCGGCCCACCTTGGTAGTCCCTGTGTCTGCCTTTGGTGAACTGGATATCTGACATTGCATCTTGCTTAAGTGTTATTTCTTTGCAATTAAATTTCTGCTTTGATGTTGCTAAATTGCCCATAGTTAGTTGCTTTATTACTAGTATTTAGAACCCTTAGAAAATGAGTTTTTCTTCAAGGTATTTTCAGGTGTAGCTGGTTTTTGGATTTTGAAGCTGTTGTAAGATTTTGCATCTTCAATACGCTGGAAGTGAGAAGTTTCTGCCCACTTGGCCCAGCCGCTCCCTATGTGGCGCTGTGTCATAGTACTATTTATGGTCCTTAATCTCAGTCTTGGAGTACCAGGCAGAGCAGATGGTTTGAATAAATAAATAATTTTTGGCTAAACTGCTACCATTAGCATCAATGAATGAAGGAATAAAACCAAAAACTAAAAGAAAACCATCACCACAACAAAAATAAAAGAGGGGGAAGAGACAAAGACAGAGACAGAGACAGAGACAGAGACAGAGACAGAGACAGAGAGAGACAGAGACAGAGACAGACAGAGAGAGTTCACTTCTAGGTCTGTCTCTGATGTTGTTGGTAAGCAGAGTTGTGTGGAGACAAGAGCTCAGACCTGTGTTGATTTATCTCTCCAGCAAGCTAGCTGTAGCTTATGGCTGGGTAGTGGATAGTCTCGGTGAGCCTGCACCTTTATTTCCCCTAAATTCAGGCTGTCTTCTGGCTGTGGGATCCAAGATCAGATACAGTATGCAGCGGTCAGCTGCATGCTAGATGAACCCAGCAGCTGCTCTGATTTCTGAGCTTAGCCAGCCCCTCTCCACAATGTGTTCCAGACAGTCACTTTCTAACACATGACACTCAGGGCCTCAGCACTTATTCCCAGCTAGTGCAGTCATTCATATCCACTACTTCTATTTCTCTCTCTCTTTGTGGAAGCTACTGGTGCTGCCAACAGTCACTATGTGTCCATAGGTTTGAACTGTTCCTCTCGTGCAGTGCATACCAACTCAGGGAGAATTCTCCACCAGCTACCTCCTCCTGGTTTGCTGAAGTCTCTCACTTCACTCTCTCCATGGGCTTTAGTTCTTGCTTCAGATTCTTCCTAGGTCCAGGGGACCCATAGCCTTCCTTCTTGTCTTCCTTCCATGGCTATATTCCCATGTCTGGATGGCAGCTCTCAGAGAGGCTCCTTCTTCTGTGCTTACCACTCCACCATCTTGGTGCACCCATGCATCTTAGTTACATTTTTCATTGCTGAGACAAAATACCCAGCACCCAAAGTTAAGAAAGAAAAGCTTATTTAGGTCAGTTTGTAGAGGTTTCAGTCCAGAGTCCACTGGCTCCAAGGCAAAGTAGAATGGCAGAGGAAGACAATAACCATAGTACAACGTCTACAGGAGGACTGAATTCATAACGATAGTGTTTTTTTGTTTTGTTTTTTTGTTTATTTGTCTTTTTGAGACAAGGTCTCGCTATGCCGTTCAGGCTGGCCTTGAGCTCACTTTTGTAGCCCAGGCTGGTCTCGAACTCACACCCATCCTCCTGCCTCAGCCTCCCAAGTGCTGCATAAAGATAGTTTTGTGGGTGTTTTGGAATGAATGTAGAATATGAATATCTTTTCTAATATCTAATGTATAAAAAAGTTCAACTTTTATTTATCATGTAATCACTTTGGTAATACCATAAAACACTTCCCTTTAGAAAAGATTTTTCAAGATATTCCATAAACTTATACTCTATTTTTAGCACAGGAGATTTCCTATATTCTTACCCCTATAATTGGCTTCTGAGTGTGTCTCATAGTGTGTCTTACATGGGAATTTCTTTTCTTAGAAGGCCACCTAGTGCAGCTATAATGAAACACTTGAAGTTTAATACCTTGTAAAGAAATAGATTTAGGTTGGCTCATGATTTTAGATGGGAAGTTCAAAACCATAACACCGGCATACACTTGGCCTCTGCTGAAGGTTTCATGAGTTAAACTCATGGCAGAAAAGTGGATGAAGCAAGAAGACATTTGTTACAGAGGAGTGGTAGCAAGATTGCTTTATAAAATCTCACCATTGCTGTGGTCAGTGCAGCCCCACAAAAGCTAAAATTTCCTCCTGTGAGTAGAGAATTACTTTCTCTTACATGACTGCAGACTCTCCAAAACTATTAAATTAGCGATTGAGCTTCAAGAACAGGCACCTCCAGAGAGGCAGATCACACCCAAACCATACCAAAGTTGTAGATACCACAGATTTAACACCTTTGTTAATGAAATGGTTCCTAATATGCAAATTAATTGGTGAATACACAATGAATTAAGAAAGCAAAATTAGATAAAGCAGTCATTAGTGATCAAGATGTGAATGACCCAAGAGAACTTTTGTTTTCTGTGGTGGGAGGACTTGTGAGCGGCTTTTCAGATACACAATATTTTGTAATGCAATTGACGGCAAATTCCATGTTTTTCAGGCAGATGGATGACAGGGGTTGCCAAACCTAAAGCTACTTGCCTGGATCTAAATTAGGCCAGCCAACCTAATGATGATCACGACAGCAGGTGTAAGAGATTAGAGCCTGCAGTACATAAAAATACAGGCAAAGCTTTCTTGGTATTGAATCTCTATGACAATTTGGCTGAGAAAAGGCATCAGAGTTAAAATTGAAAAGCAAAAAAATACGTAAAATGCTTTTTTCAATTTATTTATGTCTGTATTTCTTCATTTAAATGTTAGATCTTGGGTCAAGAAGTCATTGGCTACAGGACAAATTCCTACTTAGGTCAAAGAAACCATTTTCCCCAATAAAAGTAGTATGAGAGATAGTTTGTTTAAACTAAAAGTAAGTTCTCTCTTGTTAGTGCTGTGGGCTCATGTCCAGATGAACTGAATACTCAGCTTTGCAGTTCATCTACAAAGAAAGAAATTAGCTCACCATTCCCTGGTGAATAAAACATAAAATATTATTGTGCCTGTGTCATCATTCTTCTCTATGTAAAATACCTGGTGCATTTCTAATTTTTTCATGTAACAACCTCTTTCTTTCTTTCTTTCTTTCTTTCTTTCTTTCTTTCTTTCTTTCTTTCTTTCTCTCTTTCTTTCATTCTTTTCTCATGCATTTTTAAAGCATAAGACAAGAAAGAGAGCGAAATAATACTTTCTTTCTTTCTTTCTTTCTTTCTTTCTTTCTTTCTCTCTTTCTTTCATTCTTTTCTCATGCATTTTTAAAGCATAAGACAAGAAAGAGAGCGAGATAATACTTGATCAACAACATATTAAACAAAATTGGGCTTCACATGCTTTAGTGATTGGAATCACCAGACAGTGACAATAATATGATTTCAGCATGTCATAAATGCACAGAAAAGGCAAAAAGAGTCAGCAAAAAGATGGGGAAATATTAAAAGATACACACAGCTATTTAAAATGCATGATGTAGAACTTTCACTTCAAGAAAGCTAAAAATGTAAGACTTTGCACATTATCTGAGTGGAAACACAGAAGTAGATTCTGAATAGACGAGAGGTGAAAGGTTGAGCAGTGCCATGCATGTTTATTCCTCTGGGGTTTCTTTTTGCATTACTGATCTCAGATAAGTGGTTGAAAAGCTAAAAACACAGAATTGTTAATAGGCACAGTGAACAAAACCCATGAAAAACTCTATTTTCTTTAGCCAAAGCCTAAAGATGCAGTAGTGAACAAGCAAAAAGATATAAGGTTATAGATAAACAAGAAGCTTTACCTAAAGCTTACTGTGGAGGACTGCCTAACCAGCTCTCCTTGAAGGAAGAGCAACTGTCTATTTTGACTGAGTCTGGCCCTATTTCCTTGGAAGAGCTGGCTAGGACTTTTGTTTCTCCTCTAAATTGGCCTTAAGCAATGTATATTGGTCAAGCTGAAGTGTTGGTGATAGTCTTCGAAGGTGGTATGCGTATCTCCCTGGTAACCTATACCTGCTGCTCCTTAATGTGAGCCAGGACTTGACAGGTCAAAGAGCCAATGCTCTGAGCTGCCAGCTGGGAAGGAGGCTGGAGACAGAGGCTATGACTTCCCGGGACTTGAAAGATCAGATCAAAGCTGAAGCACCAGACTACTCAAAACATTAGATACTATCTGAATAGTCTTATGCAGAGTACTCTCTCTGCACATCCTCTGCAGGTGACAGAGGTAAATGTAGGACCCCCACCTAGCTCAGCTCATATTATTCTCTACCTCCCACAATTCTCATCATTCTTCCTCAAGTCACTCCTCCACTGAATAAAGCCTAGTGAGGCCTTAGATCGCTCTCTTTGTTCCAAAGAACCTTCCCTTGACTCCCCAGGAACTACGGATATGTTTTAGTGCCTTTATTTTTGCCGTGGATTGAATGGGAAGTAGTAGATTGGAATTACCTTGGTGAGATTCCAATAAGGTGACTTTGGGATTACAAATACTGACTTCTCAGATCAAAACGAGGACCTAGAAGGGACTACTACACTTACGAATAAAATTATAGCCTCACCTCTAATCATTCCAGAAAGAGAACAAATGAGTAGCTTAGACTCCCAATTTGCAAACATAAAGAGTGGGAGTCTAAAGCCACTGTGGCAGTTTTCTCCCAAGAAAATCAAGTAAGGAGCTTGGAATTTCACTCTGCTGAACAATGCTGCATCTCCTGCCCTGAGCCATATAAATTACTGCAATCCAACTGCCCTCTGTCAGAGTGGTGTCAAACAAAGCCAGCCAAAACCAAAGATTTCACAAGATAGTATCAGGAACTGGTAAGATCAAGGCAACATGAAGCCAAGGATTCAATAAAAAATCATTGATACTACTACTTTATCTTTGATTAGTGAAAAGATGGTGTATTTTATTATTATTGTTGTTGTTATTATTATTATAATTATTATTATTTTAAATCATGTTGGTATATGGTAGAGATCTGTTGGTCTTACTGCAAATGGTTCAACCCCAGGGAGACATGGCAGTAGGAATGAGAAAGATCCTGGACTAGACAAAAAAGCTGGGCTAGATGGTTGCCAGTCTGCCTGATGGGTGAGACTAACTCAACACACACAAAAACAATCCTTTATTTACATTTTCAAAGTCTGCACCACACGACACAGGCTGCCCAGTGACCAATAGCTGGCCTGAAGCAGACAGGATGTTTTTCTCGCACTGGAGTAGCTTGTTTGGTTTGGGCACTGAGGCCTAGTCCCACCTACGCACACCTGATCAATTTTCTGGCTTCTGTGGCTCCCAATATATCCCCCTTCATTGCTCTGTTTTCTCAAAGATGGATGTTTCAATTGCAGTTGGAGTAGCTGTACTTGGAGAAGTCGTTATAGGACCTTTTTTATATTTGATGTCTGTCCAATGATTGTAGGTACTTGAATTTAATGTAACGAACCCTATATAAGTCCAACAGTCCACAATAGTAGTATGTTTTTAGCATAGCTGATAACTGTCAGTTGTAGTTCACTTGAGCCTTTCACATCTTAGCATATTAGTATGGCATTACTTTTATACCTCATGGCTATACTTTTTTGCTGGATGCTTAAGACCTAGTTAAAGCACGACTTGTATAAATACAAGTATAATTTTTGTTATCTTACAAGGTCAGCCCAATTTTAGGATTTATCTTGGAACCGTATACAACACCTTGTAAATCTTCTGTCAGTGTCAACCATCTGGATGAGTCACAGCCATTGCTTGACCAATTTGCTCTCTCTGAGAGACTGAAAGATTGTTTCTCTCTAGGTGACTCTCCTTAGGCATACTAAACATTGTCCATCACTTTCGTCTGTGTCCCCATGATTTTCTTGTCACAGCAGAAGTTCTCTTATGTCTTGAGTCTTTACTAACCTTGAGGGGCTAGGGCCAAAATATTGGCTATCCTTTTATCCCATCTATCTCTCTAATTTCCAATCTTCAAACCCTAGTTGTTAAACTTCCAGAAGAAAAGCTTAATGATATTACTCTGTAAAAGAGGCAGTAACTTAACACTATTATCTCTCTGAATATTAAACACCTAACAAATAATAATTACACAATTTTACACAAAATTTCAGAAATCAAACCATATACAATATTGTAGCAGGCCATTCTTATGACATTTTGCGACATGCTTACATTTCCATTTTAACATAACCCTCTTAATCAATCTTCTTTATTTAATAAGTATGGATTTTTCACCTAATTGTCCTTAAATGAGACATATCACAAGGGTTTTTCTTCTTTTCCCCCATTTTTTTTTTTAATTTGAAAGTCTTACCACAATAAGCAATCTTTGTTTAACATTGTAGAAGACCTGTACACTTGGAATGATGGATAGCTACCTCTAGGACACTGTGAAATTGAGAATAATGAGTTACCATATACATGTGCAACCCTTTGTTTCTTAACTGAGTGGAATACCAAAACCATTTTTTAAGAGCAAATCCAATCATATTTTTGAAAGACTTTTTTTTTTTTTTCAGGACCAGGGTTCAAACTCACGACCTTGCACTTGCCAGGCAGGCACTTGTGCTTCGGAGCTATCTCCCCAGCCCCTGAAAGACTTTGATCTTTAAACCAACGACCAATTTATTAACTATAGAGAGACTATTGAGGTTATTGGGAGCTCCTTATTGGTGAAGAAAAGGTTGTTCACACCTCTTATTCATCAATAGGACAACCAATTTTTAAACTTTTTTTTTCTCAGCAAAGGCTGAAGTAATTTAAACTTTCTGATAAACTGTATATAAACCAATTTTGATGTGACTTAGCCCAGCTGGTAATTTTAAAAAAGAGCATGCTTTTAAGCCTGTATATCCCATGTTGTATTGACCAAAAAGGAAAAAAAAGTAAACACCAACAGCAAAAGGGGGAACAGCTATTCACATAGTAACACACGCACAACTACATAGTGCACACAAATGGCCATCTTTACAAAATTATTAGTACATCCGACTATATATATGTGGCCAGGTTAACTTATGTTAACTCCTTTGCAATTTTTTTTTATAATGGTGTCTAGACTAGTCAGATTTTGGTATCAATAAACAGAGATCTCTTATCAGAAATTTTTTGTTAAAGTAAAAATGTCATCTCTAAATAATATCTATGCCATATATTTATTAAAATTTAGTTCAGTTGTCATTATATATTTTATCATCCATTTAAACCTTAGATTTCAATTTTGTTAGTTCCTTCAGTAGGCCCTTGATTGGATCTGGTCTACTAGTTGTTTACTTCTTTTCCGGATCTGGCTTCATGATATAACCTAATAGCACATTCTGGTACCCAAATTGGTCATTCAGCATTCTTTGGAAAAACACAAGCATACCCTCTCCCTCAGGTAGGTAGCGGACTGGGTCCCTTTCTTTGTCCAGGATGGAGCTCTTTCCAAGACCCTTCCTATCCTTTTTGCTGTTATTTGATGGAATTGTCTTTCTGCTTCCATCCTTTGTAGAACTTAAAAAGTTGACCATGTATACTGCCAAATGAAGTTTATTATGCGACATGAATTTTACAGGGAATGATCCCTGTTTGTTTTGGTAGTTGAATTTTAATTGAACGGTGTGCATGCTCAACAATTGCTTGAATTTGAGGGTGATATGGAATCCCTGTGATAAGGGAAATATGAAAAGTCTTATAAAACTTTTGGAAGGCAGCACTTGTATATGCTGGGCCATTGTCAGTTGTAAGTGTTCTGGGGTAGCCAAAGGCACTAAAGGCATCCAAACAGTGAGCAATGTCATGTTTAGCTGCTTCACCAGTATGGGCAGTAGCAAATGTGAGTCCTGAGGAAGTGTCCACCAAAATGTGGACCAAACACAAAGAACCAAATTCTGGTATGTGTGTAACATCCATCTGCCATAGATGATTGGGTTGTAACCCTGAGGACTGACTCTGGTAGAAGGCAAGGGTCAGTGTTTTATACATGAAGACTATTGTTTTAATAATTTTCTGGGCCTATCCTTAAGTCAAATGAAATTGTCTGTGAAAAGGAGAAGCATTTTGATTAAAAGTGGCAGTAGACACAGAATCTTGTTGAATAGCATCTGAGGGAGTTATAGCTTTATGTGGAGTATGTGGCATGTGTAGCCACCATAGGGGACTCTCAGAACTCTAGTGGGCATATATTGAGTTGGTCAAATAATTAAAATGTTGGCAAAGTTGAATCAACTTCTAGAGAGCTGGGCATTAGAAACAGCCTGATTAACTTTATGAAGGCAGTCTTAGCCTCTGGTGCGGGTATTCTTAGAATTATGGGCTGAGTTTTCCTTGAGAATATCAAATGGACTTAACTCATGAGTGGTTAGCTTAAGAGCTGGGTGGAATTGTTTAGGGTTGCAACATGTTTAACCTGGATATGAATACTTTGGTCGAAATTTGCCTTTGCTGAATAAGGTGTCTGAAATATGTAAAGGGTGCCATAGTTTGCACATTTTTAGGGGCTGTCACTGGAACTACATCATGGAGAACATCATCTAATTGAACAAACAACATTCAATGTAACATGGATAGTGATTCATGGGCCAAGAGAATGGCATCTGTATACTAGGTAATGTATGCCAATGGATACGCCTGTTGCACTGACTGAATGGCTGTAGCTACAAACTCTTGGCGCAGGATTGGGCCATTTGCTATAAACAACACTACTGAAACAATGTATATGGGCCTGATTATTAAGAGAGAGTAAAGTAAAAGCAAAATGTTTTTTATCTTATGGGTAGAAAGGGATAGAAAAGAAACTGTGTTTTAAATCAGTTACCATAAGAGAAAAATGTAAAGGAATAGCTATAGGGCTAGGCAATCCCTGTTGGGGCGCTCCCATTGGTTCCATGGCATAATTAACTGCTTGCAAGTCCTGTAACAATCTCTACTTTCTTTTTTTTATTACAAAAATTGCAGTATCCTAAGGACTACTGGAATGTTCTACGTGCCCCACCATCAGCTGTTCATCAACCAGAGTATGAGCTGCTATGATCTTCTCCTGAGTTAGGGGCCATTGATTAACTAAACAGGGTCATCAGACATCCAAGTTATCTGGGATGCCATCTGTGGAGATAGAAAAGAAGTTCAGGACACGCCTGAAAACGGCCTATGCCTAAAGAAGTATTTTTCTTTTCCCCCTTGATTGTTTTTACCAAACACTTGATTGGGGCAGAAATCTTGTTGTAACATCTGATGAACCACCATGCTCCTATACCCCATAATATGTGACAACATCATTGATTGATTGGTACAAGGGGGAGGACATAAAGAGAACAATATCTAGAATGACCTCTCATACCTCTCCAAGTTAGCAATTTAGCACTATTGCTAGTGTAAGAAACCTTGCCTACCCCTAGTAAATCCATAGTGGCTACATCCAGAGGCCATGTCTCAGGCCAGTGATGCTGAGCAATAGGTGAAACATCTGCACTCAGTAGCTCTTTAAATGCTTTTCCTTTAATAGTTAGCTTCATCTCTGGATAATTTTGCATCATCTATTGAAACAATAAATACTATACAATAAACAAATACTATACAATAAATACTAGGAGAACCAAAACCCTTATATTTGCTTTTCCCTATTTATACATTTTCCAAGTTTTTTTTCTGAAAGAAAAATGACCAACTGAGTACTGGGAGAACCTGGAGTGATTTTGGAAATGATTTGGGGAATTGAATAATAACTGATTTGTTTGGCATAATTTGCATCAGTTTTACCAGGCAAAACCTCAAGAAAAATGAGACTGCTGAGGCCTAGCAAGATTTCCACTGTACCTGAGGCATATATCCATAGACTCCAGTAGAAATAAATTGGGGGTCTCATTTTAGGAGTCAGTAGAAATCTGGAGGAGGGACTGAGGTGCAAATCTCCTGTCAGTTGTTGCTCAACAAAGGGCAAAGATGTGTGTGGTGCTGGAGGGGAAAGCAGCCCATTGTTTGGCCCAAGGCGGGCCCACTGAAAGTTTCCCTGAATGGATCAGCCTTCCACATCAGTTTAGGATTTATACTCACTTGTCCAATGGTACCTGCATCTACATATAGCACATGGCCTAGAAAGTTTTATTGAGGAGATAGATAAAGGCTGTATTGTCTTTGGTGTAGCAAAACAATTTTGGGCTGTATGTCCCTGGTCCCCATAATGGAAAAAAAATGACTTTATTTTTCCCCTTATTTAGACCGTGAATGAATAACCTGAGTAATAGCGGCTGTCTAGATAGCTCCCTGTATGTATGAGGGTCTGATATCTGTACAAATCTGAGTCATCTCAGGTAGTATAGGCTGCTGTTTATAAATCCTCTTTGCACCAATCTTATTTGTTTTTTATTATTTCACTAGCTTCCATGTCACTGACAATCTTTTCCGTCAATGAGGACTTAGGACATAACAGAACCTGTGCTGTAACATCCTAGAACTCAGTGGTTTCCAAATTTTCTGTTCAAGATTATGGGTCTACAGAGGAAAAGGATTGAAGATATATAGTGTGCCTAAGGAGAGTCATTGAGAGAGAAAACATTCTCTCAGGCTTTCACAGAGAGCAAACTGGTTAAGCAGTGGCTGTGATTCATCCAGATGGTTGACACAGACAACAGTTCTACAAAGCACTGTACATGGTTCCAAAGTAAATTCTGAGGGGACTTTACCGACTTTGAGAATTTTAAAAGTTACATGTTTTGCTATACAGGTCTTACTTAAACTTGCCCTTAACCACCCAACATAAAAGTTTAACCACAAGGTGTAAAATTGAAAACTACATTAGAATACTGAGCTGTAAAAGGCTTAAACCAACAGCTTCCAACATTGCTAGTTTTACCAATAATCCACTGTGATTATCGAACATTGGATTTTGTATACAACTACTTTCTGTTAGTTTGATGAGAAAATATTTTTGTACTAATAATGATTAGAAAAATTATAATGTGTATACCCTGTGCTCTGTATAACTAATAAGAAGACAACAATGTGCATTGTATGGAATGTTGGAAAGATACTACTAACGTGTTTTGAAACTGTCACATTGTTATTTCTTATTAAAAGTAATAAAAAAGTAATAAAATTTTGTTTTGAAAAGAAAGATACCTGTTCTACCAAAAGCCTGTTCTTTCAGGCTGGACTTTGTCGGATTCTAAGGTATCTGACAATGGGATCATACCACAACATAACTGACTCATACTAATAAATGTCTGGAGAAATAAAGTTGACATAAATAAATTATTTTATGTAAAAATGAGAGCTTGCACAGGAAATTTCTCTCAGAGAACCCCATCCTCTTCCTTAACACTTGACTGAGGCACCGCATAGTTCATGTAGCCAATTTATCTCCTAAGTAACAAATTAGCCATTCAATACAACTTCTACCTGTAAGGTCAACAATCAAGGTAGCTTTAGCCTGCTGTTCTCTTAGGAAACATCCGCAATAACTCAAAATTACAGAACAAATTATTTCAAATTCCAATAAATTCAGGGATAATTAAATAATAACAGTTTATGATCTATTGAAAACACGATATAAAGCCTAAACAAATCAATATTGAAGTTTTTTTCTGTATGATATACAGTATTTGTGAAGGAATTCTGTTACTTTTTTATAATGGCGAATTGAGAACCTTTTCTGAGTTTCACTTGAAAGCTATAAAGGCCGTAGTAAAGTGGTGACTGAAAAAAACAACTTTAGTAATGAAAAATCCATGCTTGTGACTGGTTCTTACTGTTAATAGCCTGAAACTCAACACCCACATTCAGGACATGAGAGCCAAATATTTTGTTTGTGGTATTGCTCATATATTCCCAGATATTACCTTCTTGGTGCTAAAAAACAAAACCTTGACAGTTTTTTAATGATGTTCTTTTGTAGGTTGAGGTAACTAATTTTACATGGCAAGATTACATATTCTTCACCCCATCGCTAGCCAACTCTCCCTGCCTCCGAAGAGTCCTAGAAAAGCAGGTTTCTCTGAAGAAGTTGGTAAGTGACCTATGAATAATTTTTATTGTCCCTGACTTTTTTCAGTTCAGAATGAGTTTTTAGCATTTAACAAATACTTTATAATGAATTTCTTCCCTGTTCTTCCAAACTAGAAAAGTGCCCTGATTATTTCCTTTTAAGTTTATCCAGCCATGCGACACACGTTTATTTGCAAGCCCAGAAGTTTAGAGGATGAAATAGGGGAATTTCTGTGAGATAGAGGTCAGCCTGAGGTACATAGTAAGAATTTGTCTCAAAGAAAAATATCTTTGTAAGATTATTTGCCAAAAATTGGATGACTAACTTAACTGTTCTTTACACTACCCGGTGAGCACTAAGGCCACAATGAATAGGTGTATTACAGAAAGGATAAAGAAAAAGTGTATCTTTAATTAATTCAAGTCAACATATATTTAATAAATAATTTGTTAAATGTAGTTTTTTAAAACTGAATGAATCCGTAAGCACATTGATGAATAATGGTCACTATGTGCTTGACATAGTATTACTTTAGGAAGATATTGATCCATAGTTTGGCATTTTATTTTACTTTTTATATGTGTGTTTAATACAAGGTCTACAGGCTCTCAATACACAGATTGGACTCATAGTGATCCTTCTGTTTTCAGCCTATCAAGTGCTGGGATCATAGGCACACACCACAACTAGTCTCAGTCTCGGTCTCAGTCTCAGTCTCAGTCTCAGTCTCAGTCTCAGTCTCAGCACACCCTGGGGACAGGAATTGTACAGCAGGCTATCCCTGTATATGGCTACGCAGGCACTTTAATCCACTGAGTTATCTGGCTGGCCTGGTTTTTTGCTGACATTTCTTTAATCACAATTCTTTCGATTGGTAAATTTGAGACCTTTAAATGAGATTAGTAAGTAGAACTCAAGGCCTGTGAGTCATTGGGAAGTTCAGCTGAGAGACTCAACCATTGATCAAGACCTGCCGTATGTCAATCTATTTCAGCAAGACTGAAGCAGTGCTGTGTGAGGCCCGTGTGGGCTCAGGAGTGAGCACATCGGCCATGCAGAGGCAGGGAGTGAGTGCAGGATTATCCCAAAAGTATTAATTCAAATGATGACTAGCAGCATGTATATATAGTAAATGTTTTAAATATGTAAACTGCTGTTGTGAAAAACAAAGTATAGGTATTTAACTCTTGGTAGATTCACAGTAACTTTTGCTACAATACTTGCTCTGTATCAGTGTATAATAAAAACATAATTATTATTACATAAGTATATGGAACATTTTTAATAGTGTGAAGTATATTATTTAGTTTGGGGAATTTACGCAACTTAATGAAGCACTCCATAACTTAGTGCTAAAATATTCATTCATCTTATATCAGCAAGCCGTCTGCTAGATAGCCAATCCACAGGAGGATTATATGGCTTAAACTTAAACAACTGCTTAGGTCAAGTCTGTGGCACTCAGCTCTAGCCTTGCTTGCACTGGTGAAATATGGGAAGGTGGCAATGAAAAACCAAACACATAGTGGGAAACCTTTGATATTTCTTAACAACTAAGTTTATAACCAGCACTGATTTAGTTCTGTCTACATTTTGTTGGATAATGATTACATAGCAAAGCTGACTGTTAATTGTTTAGAGACACAGTTAGAAGTTATTTCTAGTGTAGGAAGCTTCAAAATCATTAAATAGATTTAGAGAGGAATACATTAACAGGAAAAAAAAATACAATCTATTTCACAAAATATTTGTCTTAATTGAGAAAGTTGAAATGTATGATTTCAGATTCTATAACACTTCTTCCTACAAAGCCAAAAAACAACAACAACAACAGCAAAACAACTATATATTTTAGGGCCAGCCTGATAGCTCTGCAGACTAAAGTGTTTGCTTAGGCGGAGTGCAGCAGCCTGAGGTCCCGGGAGCGGGATGCGCTGAGATGGTGACTGAGACTGGGCATGGTGGCATGCACCTGTAATCTCAGTACTTCGGAAGGCTGAAAACAGGAGGATCACTGAGTCCAGTCTATGTAGTGAGATCCTGTACACCTTGTAGAACTTGTCCTAAATACAAAAAAGATGATATATTTAAAATTCTCTCTCCTCTCTCCTCTTTCTCTCTGTCTGTCTCTCTCTGTCTCTCTATCTCTCTTTCTCTGTCTCTCTCACTCGCTCTTTCTCTTCTTTCACATTCTGTGCAAAACCATGACTTACAAGTTCTCACACAAGCAGAAAAAAATCTTACAGAGGAATGATGTATGATACATCCGTTGGTAAAGAAAGTGATATTACAAGGTGAGAACAAATGATGGAGGCTATAACCCAATCCTCTTGTGAATTAGAAAGCAGCATCCCCAACTTGACAATAAATAAAATGCTCATTGAATAGAGAATGGGGTAGGGAGCTGATTATTGTTATTTCCACCAAAACCTGGCTTTCATCTTTAATATTCTATAGAACCACAATAGCATAAAAATTATAAGAAGGTTCTTTTAATAAATCTGTTGTTTGCTTATTAGAGAAATTATGTGGAGGTAAGATAGATAGGGTTGCTTCAAGTTTACTAAATATCCTAAGTTTACAATGAGTAGAAGACATTTGAATTGGAATATGGTTGTTCTCTACATTGGCTACTAAATTCCCATGAAGAGACTTCTAATCCAGAAACCTGTGTATTCCAGAGGGCTTGCTTCAATTAACCATGCAGTTGATGAAAGAAATTGGAAATGTGGCCAGTTTCACAATCACACGTTTGTTTCTAAGACCACAGAGTGGATAGCTAAGTCCCATCGCTACTCTGATACTATGGAGGTGTGACAAAGAGACTACAAGTGATATATATATATATATATATATATATATATATATATATATATTAGTGAATGAATATATATATATATTAGTGAATGAATATATATATATATATATATATATATATTCATTTTTGTGCACAATCTCAGTCATAGAGATGGTTTCTCCACCAACTGTTTAACCCTGGCCCTCAGTTGAGGGCACATCACCTTTTCAGATCAACATAATATTGGCTGAGATCCTCATTTCCTAATTGCTGGAAATTCTTCTAAATTCTTAATAAATTTTTTCTAAGATTTCTAAAAAATGATTGGCAGACTTAGCCTTCTAAGAACAGATTTGATGATTGGGAAGAAGAATCTACCGGAAGTAGAAATAGAAACAGTGATTTTAGGCTGTGAGATAACTCAGTATAAGGGTTCCTTGCAAACCTATTTCCATTTTAGGATTTTTACATTTATTTATTTACTGACTTCTTTATTTTTTGCTAGCTTGTTATCCCTTGGTACTCTCTAATCTATTACGCTACGTTAAATGCTTCAGACATGGAGATGTTTTCATTTGAAAATGTAAAGATAAATGGTCAACAAGGAATTGCCTAAAAATTGTAGCTATTTCTTGTAATTTGGCTTCAAGAATTGAGGTGCTATTATCTTCCTTTTATACTATATCAACCTTTTGTATAGAAAGGCCACTTTAAAATCATTTAGAGTTCTGAGAGAGATGCTGGTCTATCTATCTATCTATCTATCATCTATCTATTGATCAATCAGTCAATCAAGAGCTTTTAAGGAACTGACTCACAATGGCGTGGTGAATTTGAGAGATGTATACATAATATTTGCTAAGAAATTTTCATGTCTTTGGTCAACTTATTTGCTCATAATCCAGTTTTTTCTTATTAGCTCCATTAGTTTTAGTATTTTATGGACCATTTTTTATAAATACTCCTATGTTAAAATGGAGACAATTTTACAACTTGCAAATGTTATGAATATTGACTATACATAATAAAACAGACTAATATTTACCATGTGGTCTTACCATTTAGAATGTAAATATATATAGCAATTAATAAAATTTTATGAGTAATTATTTTTTCTGATAGAATTCTAAAATGGTAAGACAAATTTAGCAATAAAGATGTAAGTTCCCAAAAACTCCTGTTTTCTTAGTTAACTTATTTTACTTCTTCTTCCTCAGTAGACTACTATATTCAAACTGAATCACCCTACATGATAGAATATTTGAATTCTGTTTGATTTAATTTCTCTTCTCTCTTCATACAGCTCATAAAAAGTAATCAAACAAGATCAACAAGTAATAATTTTGAATTTAACTTAAAATGTCACTAGCTATACAGTAATTTGAATTTTGTTTTGCATGGGCAAAATATATTAAAGAAATGTCAATTAATACATCCAACTCTTATTTCTCTTTCAATAGCGTGTTGCATTTGATAGTGGTTTCAGAAGAAAACCATAATAGATTTAGCTTGGAGGACAATATTCTTTTCAAATATACCTTTTTAATTTGAAAAACATACTGTTTCATAAAAAAATACACTGTTTTAGAAAGTAGAGCTGTGCTGAAGATTTTAAGGAGTAGTCATTGAAAAGATACAATACAAACCTTTGTTTCCCAATTTGTCTTTGGGGAATTGCAAACAGAAATTCCAGAAGTTCAGTTCTCCTGGTGCTCACAGCAGCAGTATTAAGCTCAGGCTCTGTGCTGTGGGAGGCGTTAAATTAGGAAGCTAATAACCTTTACAAATATTTTTAGCAACTACTGCCTTGAATCATGGTAGTTTATTGGAAGTTAAGCCTCTTTCATATTTCTAATGCTCATATTTATTTTTTCAGCACTACTCTCTCACTTGTAAAATCTGTACATTAGACAGTAGGCCTGCATTTTATTTTCATGCTCTTCAACACCTACTAATTTAACTCAGAGTAGAGATCATAAATACCAAATAATCAAGTTATAGGTCTCAAGTTAATTGGTTACTTACACTTATTTTAAAGGCACAACTCAAGTATTTATATAAATTTCAAAAGAAATGTAACAACATGGACAATGACCAGCAAAGAAACAGCAGTGTGACTGCTGCATCCAATTATCTCAGAATTTAAAATCACGCCATCACATTAAACCTGAGAGGAGCAGAAATGATGAAGCCTTTGCAGTCTACTCTGCAGGTTTTGATGAGGTAAAGATGCAGCCTGGTCATGACACCTATGATGTTTCTGCATCATTGCTCACTTTCATTTTCTCAGCTACCTGTATTATCTTCCTAAAGTCTACCTTTGATACCCAATTTGTCATGGTTCATTAACAGGAAATATACTATAATTTTATCCCCTGTTCCCTTCTATGATCTCTAGGTATACCTTGATAAGCTGTTTTTTTCCTTAAAAGAAAAAATAACATTTGCTTTTCCAATTTGATACGTAGAAAATTGCTGTATTTCCAAATTAAGCTAGTTTAAAGGTTAATCAGTTTTCTTCATGAAATATTCATCACAAATAAATTTCAATCAAGTTACATGTTGAGCAATAACTATTTACTTAGATTATTCATATATGTATGTGTTAATAAATTCAGCCCCCTTTTAATAAGTTTGTGTGGCACATATAATTTAGTATGTTAAAATACATCTATTTAGAAATCTTCAATGAGTATTGCCAAAACACTATGATCACTTACCCACTACAATTAAGCAGATTGCTAAAAAAATAATCCATTATACCACTTTCTTTGGTCTTTAGAAATGGCTCTTGGTTAAAAATAGTAAAGAAAAACAAACAACAACGTATATAAGAATTTATCAGCAATGTATAGATGTATTTATTATGTTTATGTATTTGGTCAGGGTCTCATTATGCCACTCAGACTCGTAGTGATCCTCCTGGTTTTCAGCCACCCCAGTCTTGGGATTGCAGGTGTATCCCACCACTTCTGCTGTTTGGGGCTGACAGCGCCTCATTGCAGGAGTGGGCGAGGCTGGCACAGTATGTGGTGCCAGGGATCGAACTTTGATCCCTGTGCTTCCCCAAGCAGACACTTAGTCCACTGAGCTATCTCACCGGCCCTTGGTGACTTACTCTTACTTATTTTTAAACACTGTGATTTATTTTTAAAGCATATGCTAATCTATCTATCTATCTATCTATCTATCTATCTATTTATCTATCTATCTATATATTGATATAAAGTGTTTAGTCATGTGACAAATTGTGAATGTATAACTATGGGCTATATTGGAACCTTTTTGAAATCAATTGTAATTATTCATGTTTTTCTACTGGTAATAAGCCATTCTGTTTCTTTTTCTTTTAACTGTAGGTATGTATGTATGTATGTATGTATGTATGTATGTATGTTATGGCCAGTTCAGCTTTCCCTGGTTTTAGAGCTGGTGCAGCATGTGGTGCCAGGGATTGAACCATAGTCCCTGCAGTTGCCTAAGCTTGCCTAAGCTTGCCTAAGCAGGTAGTTTAGACTGCTGAGCTATCTCACTAGCCTGCAATGTTCTATTTGTTTAAATTTTAAAAATTATATTATCTTTGATGTTAGATATTTTCCAGTAATATGGCAATAACAAGTACTTAAAAATAGTAAAGAAACAGAGAGAGAGAGAGAGAGAGAGAGAGAGAGAGAGAGAGAGAGAGAGGGAGAGAGAGAGAAACACTCAAACTTGTACCTGTTCTCTCCACTAAGAAAAATGTCAAATGCTCAAAATTTCTCAGCTATAAAAGCTTTTAAAAATTAAAATTGGTAGGCTGGCTAGATAGCTCGTGGATTACAGCACTTGCTTAGGCAGAGCACAGCAGCTAGAGAGTGGCCCACTGAGATGGTGATTGAGACTGGGTGTGGTGGCATATGCCTGTAATCCCAGCACCTTTGGAGTCTGTAAATAGGAGGATCATTGAGTCCAGTCTATGTAGTGAGACGCTGTAAACCCTATACTAACATACACACACACAAAAATTAAAATTGGTAGGTTAATTGTCAGATATCCTTACTTTGTATTGCTTCAAACATCAGAATATTGACAAGATTATTATACAAATATAGCAACATAATTAATTTTATCTTTTAGTTGTACTTTTAGCCATAATATTCATTCTTAAATATTTCAATGAGCCAATTCTCATGAAGTCTAGAAATCTTATCATAATATTATATCTATTTACTCAGCAACATTTTATATGTTACGTTCTAGGAGAAGTTGGTACAGTGTTGCATCTACCCAGGTTATGAATTAGCAATAAGAGAAGTTTTCCTTTAGTCATATATACTTTATAAAATTTGCCACAAAAGAATACTCTGTTTAAGCTTCTTCTCTTCACAGATCTGCATTTTCCTTTGAATTATTTTCCTTTCAGGTTGAATAACTTCTTATAGCACTTATTATAGTGCAGTTCAATTGGTGGTAAATTTTCATGGCTTTATTTTATGTGAAAATGTCCACCTTACACATGTAAAGGATTTCTACTCTTGTAGAAGAATCCTGTCTTGATGTATTTTGCAATAAGTTAAATACTATCTATCTTTTCTCTGAACTGTGATGTTCCATGAGAAGTCAGAAGGCATTCATTCACATTGTTACCTCCCTACGTATAACAGGATTTTACTGTGACTGATTATAAGGTTTTTCTTTATCCCAGGTTTTTAGTAATTTCACCACAGTCTCCATAGGTGGCAACTTTCTGCATTTACTTTATTCGGTACACTGACTTTTTTTTTGGGGGGGGGGGGAACCACCAGGGTTCGAACTCACGACCTTGCACTTGCCCAGCAGGCACTTGTGCCTCGGATCTATCTCCCCAGCCCCTCACTGACTTTTTTGAAATTGTACATTTATGACCTTTCACTAAATATCAGATTTTTTTTAACTTTCCTTTGTTCAATACCTTTTGATCCAATGCCTCCTTCTCTCTGGAATTAAAATTCCATATCAGATGATTTCATATTGCTCCACTTGCTCCTGTGCTTTATTTCATTTCCTTTTTTTTTTTTTTAAGTTTAGTAGAAGTACAGAGAACACAAAAGATAATCTAATAGTCAGGATACTGCTCTGATGAGCTAAAAACATCACCTTACATTCCAGAGAATATAAATACTATGCTTAAAAGGAATGAGGTCAGCTTGGGCTTAATGTGAGCCTCTGCCCGTGGAAAGGTTTGTTTTGGTGGAAATGATGTTGCATTCAATCAGCCTGTTGCGCCAACAGTGCAGTGACTACTAGTATTGTTAGTATTGTTACTCGTGACCACATAGCATGTCCCCTAATTGATTTAATTCTGATATTGATAAGGTTCCTTCTAGACTGCAGCCATCCCTAAGCCATACACAACAGGCTAAAATTTCATGGTTATCTGTAGTTTACTTTTTTTCCATTTCTACTATTTCTCATAAATGTACCGGATCTTTCCAGTATGCAGCAACTCGTTTTAAATTGAGCATCAGCAATCTGACACAGAAGACATGACCTTGTTTTTGAGCTTTATTGATCTGCCCTGTGACTTTTCTATTAGGACCTGACAAAGACAGTCCACAGATTTGTTGTCTGCCACATGTATCTTGCCATCACTGGATCTTAGAGGCACTATATGTATTCTGACTGAGCATTAACTATCTTACTTTTCAGGCTATGCCTGCCACAAATTCTTATCTTCTTAGGTTAGGTTGGAAACAAGGACTCATTAGAATCAATAATAAAGAAAATACATTTTTATTTAAGTTATTTTTCATATCCAAAACCTCTTATCTTTCTCAGTAGTGAAAATTGGAACATGTTGGAACTGAGGAGATAGCACGGCACCCTGAATGCCTTCCTGGCAAGCACAGGGTCCTGAGTTCAATCCCTGGTATCAAAAAAAAAAAAAAAAAAAAAAAAAAAAAAGGAAAGATATAATCACTTTCCTTTGAGAGAATTTTGTGGAATTTTATACGCTATTGGGCTCCTGGTAAAAACTCATATGATTTATGCCCAAACTTCTGTGAGAAATGTGCCTTAACAATTGAATACATGGGACTAGTGGAGTGATAAAGCTCCAAAATCCCATTCTTGAATGTATCTTTTGTGGAAAGGCCAATTTGTGATCAAATAACCTTCCCAGAATTCCTCAGAAAGGAGACTTTGAGGTAAAAACTAAAGAAGTATGTTTCGCTACTTTGTTTTAGAATATAATCCTAGAGAAAAAGAATAAGGGACTACTTTAACAAGCAGGCGACCACTTAATATTAATTATGATTATTAATCTTGGAAACATTTTCCAATAGTTTGTGAAAAGATAGGTATTATTATTGTATCAAAAAAAAAGCATATAAATAAGGAAGGGAAAGAAGAGAAGCCTAGTTGAGAGAGATAGCTCAGCAGTCTAAGTGCTTGCCTGACACGTGCAAGGACCCAAGTTAAACCCCCAGTACTGCATACCATGCCATCCCTACCCCAGGTGCACCAAGCTGGCCACCAACACATGCTTTTAATCACAGCTCTGGACAGGCTAAAACAGGAGGATCACTAGGAGCCTGAGCTTCACAGCAAGACCTGGTACCACATGCATAAAATTAAAAAATAAAATAAAAAAGAAGAGAATTGCATGGAGCATTTATTTACTCGCTCCTATATCTCACTGGCACACTCAGGATGCTTCTGGTTGGCAGTGGAGAAAATACCAACTAGGGTTATGAGGCATTTTATCCCACAACAGCTGCAGGAACAGTCCAGGGAAAAGGTGCGTGGTGTGCAGTGAGTACAACAGGCACTAAAACGTGTCAGTGTGGAGGCTCTGGCACAGTTGGTCAACCAGGCAATAGCTCTACCAAGAGAAGTAGGGCCGACAGGAACTTCACTGGTCCATAAAAACTGCCTAAAATATGTGGCAGTAAGTGCTACCTATTGCTAGTACTTTAAGAACAGATTTTGAGTTACGACCTCATTACCTTTACTATTCTCTAGGTTTGAGATACCAAAACATAAAGCCCCAGTATAGTTGTGGTGGTTGATACATCGTGTCAACTTGAGATGTTAGAAGTTTGGCTGGATCTGCTTGGGGATTCCAAGCCCTGGGGCATTTCCCCCACCCCGCTCCCACCCCAACCCGGTCGCCATCTGCACCCCATCCGCGCTGTATGGCACAGAGGGCCGGCCCTAGAGTGACTCAGCACACACAAAAGTACCTGAAGGGGTTGAGGAAAGCTTCTGCACGACCCTATTTCCTTGGAAGAGCTCGGGTCTGGTCTTTGCAGTCTGCGTGGAACTAAGACAGAGCCTTGATAGACACCACAGCTGCTGCTGCTCCTCTGCTCGTCCTAGTTTTGTGCCGCCATGAACTGTTGCCCTCTGCCTTGGAGCTGGGGGAATGTAGACTGAAATCTCCACTGTAATCTAAGTAAACTTTTACTTCCTTTATTCTGATTGTCGGGTATTTGTCCCTGTAAAAGAGTGATAAGTAAGTGAGACAGTGGTATAGCAAAAGTACAGCCTCTCGTTTAACCGGCTTGCGAACTAAAGCAGTGAGATCCATTAGATTCAATGGTTCTCAGTCTGTGGGTCGTGACCCCGGCGGGGGTCAAACGACCAAAACACAGGGGTCGCCTAAAGCCATTCCGAATCACAACAGTAGCAAAATTACAGTTTTGAAGTAGCCACCAAAATTATTTTTTGGTTTGGAGTCACAGCAACATGAGGAACTGTATTGTGGGGTCACGGCATTAGAAAGGTTGAGAACCACTGCAAGTCACTTATAATAGTAACTACGCAGCTTGTGTATTTAGTAATGTATTTTGAGTTTAGCCCTCACTCTGTGTTGATAGGTACACACTTTGCTGTGGGCAACCAAGCAAGTACAACTCTGTGGGAATTTGATACCTTTCTAAATGTCTAACAGAAATTATTTAGCACAATCTTTTTTTGCCCCACAATGCACTTTGAAAGGCAATGCTGATAGCTCCGTGGCACACAAGTGCCTGCCTGGCAAGTGCAAGGTCACGAGTTCGAACCCCAGTCCTGCAAAAAAAAAAAAAAAAAAAAAAAAAAAAAGGTCAGAGTTGTGAATTAACTAGTGGCCAACCTCAGTGCACAGCTGAACAGAGTCAGCCTGGTTCTGGGAACAGCAGACCCACCTGAGGACTGCTGCTAAATGACCCTGGAGCAGAATAGGAGGGGAAGATTGAATGCTGTTGATTTTCCTGAAGAGGCTACTTTTCTTCAGTTTTCCTTCAGAGGAGCTTTGGCTGCCGGGGAGCTTCAGTCCAAATTTTCACCTTGGACATTGTCTCCTGGCTCCTGTGCAGATCTATCAGCCTTTCAGGACATATTCACTCCAGACTTTCTAGCTGCCACACTGGACCTTGAGCCTTTCAGGTGCAGATCCTTGATGAAGACATTCATGGGACACTGTCATGGGCTCCAGTGTCTGACTGCCTACATGGCATCTCCAGTGAACAGAAAGATGTTTTTGCACTTTTGTACAAGCAGATATCCATCTGACTCTGGTAACCATCATCTAATACAGACACTCTCCTCTTCCTTAGACATATCTGTCCACCAGCCAGCACTTAACTTTATCTATCTCTAATATTTTTCTCTATTAAAAAAATCTTATTGGCTGATATATCCTTTCGTTTTCAGCCTATTGTGAATAAAGCCACATTTATCCATACCTCTCCTCATGAGCTATGTACAGATACCCATGTAGCCCCAAATGCACTTAGAGAAGGAAAGTCATCAACCTCTTACCATGGCATATTGCAGTTTCTTTTGCAAATTGTTCTTTTCATTCTGTCTAGAAAAAAATTTGCATAGGGAACTTAAATAAAACTCACTATAAAATATTGACTTTCTGAACCCAGTAGATTGATTCATTTGATAATCTGCTTTTGAGAAAGTCTTGCTATGTTATGGTTCCAACTGGACTGAATTTATTGTGTATACAGATTAGCCTAGAATTTACCATAGTCCTTCTTCCTCAGTGTCCCATGTCCTAAGATTGGATAGATGCCATCATGTTCATGTACATCTTTTGAATATTATTACTCCATATACAATTTCTTGCCTATATCTGTCATGTTTCAAGCCCAAGATAATGACTGCTTTCCAACATTTGTGGGATCTGTCTCTTTCTCTACTATGATTTAATACCCTGCCATGTGTGTTTGTTTCTTATTTTGAAACTTCTATCTGGTACATGTCTGGTACTGTTCTGGTTACTTTATACTAGCTATTTAATACTCTATCAGTGGTTCTCAACCTTTCTAACTCCATCACCCCGCAATACAGTTCCTCATGTTGCAGTGACCCCAAACCAAAAAATAATTTTAGTGGCTACTTCAAAACTATATTTCCAAATAAGTAACATTTTCCAGTGGCTTTAAGTGACCCCTGTGTTTTGGTCATTCAACAGCTGCCAGGGTCGTGACCCACCAGTTGAGAACCACTGCAGATAATTCTAACAGTTGCAAACAACAATGCCAGTGATAACCTAAGAGATGGATTGTTACTGTATGTGTAGTTACGATTCCATGGCCTAGGACATCATCAGAACAGGCTCCCCTCCAGGTTGTTCATAACCTCAGAGAACCTGCAGTACTTTATTTAAGGTGGAAAGAGGTAGAATTAAACACCACAGTGTTAACAGAGGACTTAAAGAAGGACTGGTGAAAGTGTCTAGGTCAGTTACTTGACCTGCAGATTGTTTCCCCATATTTGGGAAGTTTTCTGCCATTACTTCTGCCCATATTCTATTTATGTCACTTGCTTTGCCTCCTTCTTTCTCATTGATGCCTGTTAGTCTTATGTTGTTCATCTTTGCACTTTCTTCTAAGTGTTGAATTATTTCCTGGATCCTAGTTATTTTTTTAAGAGATCTCTCCTTATCTTTTCACCAGCTATAACAATGTCTTCAAGGTCTGAAAGTCGATCTTCACTTTCATTCAAACAGTTCTGCCAACTTTTATGGAGTTTGTATTTTCTTGTATGCCTCGCTCTCTCTCTCTATTTTTTTTTCTTGTTTCAGAACTTTTGTTTGTTTGTTTATTTATTTTTATGGCCGGCTCAGCCTGCCCTGAGGGCAGGGCTGGCTCAGCATGTGGTGCCGGGGATCGAACTGCGGTCCCTGCAGCCGCCCAAGCTTTCCTAAGCAGGTGCTTTAGAACACTGAGCCATCCTGCTGGATGTCTCTTTGAATCTCTTTCATGCACTCCGTTTCTTTCCTATATTACTCTTTCAAGGTATCCTGCATTTTTTCTTCTCCCCTATTTTTTTTTAATCAGTGTCTTCTTTAGAAACTCTTAGTAATTCTTTCATTTGTTACCTGTGAGATTATCTCTGATCTGACTTCCTCTACATGATTGTGCAGTAGTTTCTCTACTTTAATGGCTATTATTTCAGAGATTTCAGGTGCGTGGCTTACAATTCCTTCTATGCCGATGTCTTCAGGGTTTGTTCTGGGTGGGCTTGGGGCTTGAAAATGCATTTTGTTCCTTCTTTTTTCGTTTTCTATTTCAGAGAGAACTCTATTTGATTTCTGTGAGGTACAATTTTTGTGAAAGTTTGATATCTGATACTATTACTGCAGTCAGAGTTCCTCCTTCTTTGTAGAGAGTCTGTTTTTTAGATATCTCTCCTGTGTGAGAGATTCTTGTTTTGTGTGTTTCTTAAGATTTTGCCTTCTCTGTTAATTGAGAATGAGATATTGTTTTCCAGTTTTCACTGTTCTCCATCCTTCAGTGTAGGGCTTTGGTGGATTATTACCCAAATACCTCCCTATATTAATACCTAAGTGAAACATGTGGTTAAGGGAGATACGGTATCCTATTTTCAGTAGTTAGTTAACAACACTAATAATAGCTAGTAAAATTTAGGAATTGACAGACTTTTGTAACTAATGGTTTTGTTCTTTACACCACAGGAGCAAACATTATGTCTGCATAACAAAGCAGATTTTAAGTTGGGCATATGTATTTAAATTAGTCTCCCTGAGTTTTGTCTGGGAACCTCCTCTTCCTGTACCTGGAGTCTGCCAGTCAGGCCAGCTCATCCCAGTTACATGCTGCCACCTCTGGCCATGAGAATGCTCGTACAGTTCAGGGCCTTGTTCTGACCTGGACTAGGCCCAACAGTACATATCAGCTCACTGGGTCTAGATCTATTGAACTCAAACTCACAAACTCAACTAGTAGGACCTGGCTTGGGTCTGATTGCTATATTGGTTCCTCCAGCTGGGCCCTATCAAGTGGACCATTGTTTATAGCCCGTTGCCTATCTCAAGGCTCCTTACCAGTAGATCTGCAGAGGTGAAGTGGGCCTGGGAGTTTTCAGTATAGAAACATGAGTATTTTCAGAAAATTGGAAATAAAAGATTTTAAATTGATTTTCTAATGACTTAAGGCATTCATTAGGAGGCTTGCTAACAAAAATCCTAAATCATGCTAGCATGAGTTTGCAGGAAATGTCAATATTACTACAAAAAGTGAGCTTTTCAAGATTTATATTTCTTCACTTTAACACAAATACTATTTTCACAATAGATTTGTGGAACACACACACACACGTGAACACACACACACCTGTGAAATGGAACTCTTAATTGTGTATTCATACGATGCCATTTACCACAAATGACTGATCAGCATCCCACATTGTATTTGAAAGTTTCACTTTACAAGAACTCCCATGCTCACATGTCATTTATTTATTTATTTATTTATTTATTTATTTATTTTTTGCTTTTTGAGACAGGGTCTCACTGTGCAGTTCAGGCTGGCTTTGAGCTCACTTTTGTAGCCCAGGCTGGTCTCGAACTCACAACGATCCTCCTGCCTCAGCCTCCCAAGTGCTGGGATTACAGGCGTGCGCCACCACGCCCGGCTTCACATGTCATTTTTATTTGTAACTTATTCTTATGATTATTTTTCACAGCATACACTAGTATTTTTTCCACCTTTCCATCAAAGCATGTGAAGCCCTCTATTTCGCATTCATTGGCATAATTATTATAAATGCACATCTCTTTTCTGTTCAATGTAAAGCAATGAGAATAACCCTGTACTTCTTTGTATTGTTGCACAGTTTGATGAAGGAGCAAAATACTTTAGAATTTCAAATCCAGCTGTTCTGAGTGGTACTTCTCAGAATAAAGAATCAAGTATTTTTGTTAGAATCCCTTAGAAAGACTTCTGCAAACCACATTTAAGTGTTTGTGCTTTCCTTTCTCTCTTTTCAAGTGGAGCACTGCTAATACAACCTTGTGAGCACAAAATTGGTAAAAAGTAATAAAAGTCTCTAATCAATGTAGAAATATGAAGCTGACTTTCACAGATTTTCCTATGATAATGTGAGTAATTTTTAAAAATAAATTTGTTTTCAAAATGATGCTGAATTGAGTCCTAAATCCATCTAGAAAAGAGTTATGAGTATTCAGTGATGTCTCAGAGACTGACTAGCTTGATAAATGATAGCATGAGAAATAATCTCTGTTGGTCTCTTGACAAGACAGCAAACAATAGCTTATCTGTCTTTTTTGTACTTCCCTTTGGGGCAATTTTCTTATACTTTACCAAAAGACAAACCTTGTTCCTCAATTGTATTAAAATTGAGAGAAACAGTTAATCTGCATCATTGGTTAACTTAAAACAATTTCTTAATTTGTTTTAAAGATGTTTGACAGTTAGGTCATTTATTTAAGAATCTATCATTATACTCTAGGAAGTGTGGCTCATTTCTTACCTTTAAGTAGAGCACAACCTCTGAAACTAATTGACAGTATCTTATTGTGTTAGTTAATGTGCTCTTCTTGCTTGGATACAATACCCAATGCCCAAAATGAAGGAGGAAAAGGTTTACTTAGATCACAGTTTGTATAGAGATCAGTTCATATTTTGATGGTCCCAAGGCTAAGTTTTGGGACACAAGGCAGAAGTTAAATGTTATAGAAGACAGAAAAAGCAACAACAACAACAAAACAAAAAAAAAAAAGGAGGGGAATAAGCCTCTTTTTCTCCCTTGTATGGGTAGCAATGGGTAATATGTTGACTAACTATTCTAGTATGAGTCCTTTACCTCCACAGCAACTGTACCTCCTCTTGCACAAGCTCAGGATATTTCCAAAGTGAAGACACTGCCCTCCTGCTGAGTCATCTACTGAAATATGTGAACTTCTCAAGCTGACACACCCAGGAGTGTGAGCAGCATGTCCTCTATACCCTAGGATGTAGAAGTTTTGAATTACTGAGCTAAGCTTCTATACTACTCAAGTTGACACAAAATATCAGCACGTACAGTTAAGTACTCTGCTCTAGCCACAGCAGGACTAATAAAAGAATGTTCTCTAGTCCCAATAAACTAATTTTCTGTGAATAGGTCATGCTTAATAACTTTAAAATTCAAGGGCTGACAAGATGGCTCAATGGCCTAAAGCACCTGCTTAGGCAAGCTTAGGCAACCACGGGGACAATAATTCGATCCCCAGCACCACATGCTGTGTCAGGCTGAACCTCAGGGCAGGTTGAGTTGGCCATAATATAAATAAATTTTAAAGAAACAAAAAGAAGAACTCTGAAATCTAAGATATTACAGGATCTGAAATGTCTGTCTTGTTAAGAATAAAATCTGCTTAATGCAATAAGACTTGGGAGAGCTCAAAAATCACATCATATGTCATCACTGGAGATCTGTTGGAATGCATTAGGGAGCTAGGCCATTGAGGTAAAGGACAAATATTTGAAGTACGTCTTTAAATATTTAGAAGAGTTTTGGAGACATAGCTTAGTGGATTAAGTACCTGCTTAGGCAAGTTTAGGGACTGGAGTTTGATCCTGGTACCATATGCCATGCCGGCCCATCCCCATGTGTACTGAGCCAGCCACTGAATCTGGGTGTGGTGATGTAAGCCTGTAACCCTAGCACAGGCTGACTAGGACTCCCAGGTGCTTAGTGAGACCCTCTACCAACTATATAAAATTAAAATAAATAAATGCTAAAATAAATAAATATTCAGAAGATATCCAAGTACAGCACAGGGATTGATTTCAATTCATGACGTCACTTATTATAAGTGGTGGTGGACGCCTGTAATCCCAGCACTCGGGAGGCTGAGGCGGGAGGATCGGTGCGAGTTCGAGACCAGACTGGGCTACAAAAGTGAGCTCAAGGCCAGCCAGGACTGCATAGTGAGACCCTGTCTCAAAAAGACAAAAATAATAATAATAAATAAATAAATAATTAAAAAACAAAAAAGAAAACAACAACAACAACAAAAAAACCTTGTACCATAAGTAATCATTTGCTAAAAAGAAGAAAGATATTCTTGTCTTGAATACAGAAATTTGATGATGTTTCTGAGTCTGTTACAAACATTATAAGTTTAATTTTATAGCTTTGTGTTTCAATTTTAAAGAATTGTTGTAATCATACACTAGTGATATAGACTTGACATGTATGAGTAATGAAAAATAATGCTGAACAAATGATCTTTTAAGTTTAAATTAAAACACATCTTTCTAAATGAAAATATTGAATTATAGCAGCCTTGGGTGTATGTTTTCACTATCTGCTAGCACTGTGTACGAAGATAGAGGAAGGCTGGGGCAAAGAGCTCAAACGGACAAGAACTGAACTTCATCTACAAAGATGCACATAATACACGTCCTCTTTTCTGAGACCTGTAAAGAGAACACTTTGCTGTTGAGGACATGGTGCTCACATACAGGCTTTACTGCTAAGGGCTTAGTGTGCAAGTGTCACATGGCTTGAACATAACTGCGCTTGTGTGTTTCATATAGGTGCAAACTTTACATAAGTGAAGGGCAGCCAAATAGAGTATGTAATAATGCTAGTGACAGTTTTATAGATAAAATTTCAATAAACAAAATGCCCTAGTCTGAATTCTTTTTTTAATGAAACGTAAAATCTCTAGATCATAACTCTCTTAATATCTTTAATTTTCTGGAGCACTTCCAATTTGAAATATTCTCCTAGATTGATCATAAGCATCTTTAATGCTTTCTCTCTGTACTACCAACATTAAGCTATTTTTTGGATAGTTGCCACTTCATACTGCATGTAAATTTTATTCAATGTGTTTTACAGCTAGATACCGCATTTAATAAAAAAAATCTGAAGGCATACCACATGTATCTATTTAATGAGTATGTAGTAGTTTTTAAAAATAAAGTCCATTCCATAAATTCATTTGACTATCTTTAATTGTCATAGTATTTAAATCATTAACATACTGTTCAGAATAAAGAAAATTTCTCTAGAAATTTTAAGTAAAAAAGTACTAATATGTATACAAAATTATTCACATAAAAAGATTGGAATGCATACCAATTGCACAATGATCACCAATATAATTACAGATATAACATAAATATAAAATGACAATGTATTATGTTAATGAAGTTGCTAATTACCATTTTGTAATCTTTTTCTCCATAGGTCTGACAGCACTGGTTATATAAATGAACTGACATATTTTTATTTATAGTGTCTGGATCAGAGCTGGACATTTGACCAAAGCAAATGAACACAGAGCTTAGAATGATAAAACCTTAGATATCTAAGTTGGATAACTTGTTAAATATAACCAACTTTAATTTCCTTAGAATATTACTGTCAAGCATAGGTAAATGATTTATATAATAAAATAAACAATTCTCAACATTTATGGACTACTTAGTATATGCTAAGAAGCCCTTGACATGTTTTATTGTACTTAATACAATAATGCTGGGCCAGTGAGATGGCTCAGCGGTCTGAAGTGCCTGCTTAGGCAAGCTTAGGCAACCGCAGGGACCAAGGTTTGATCCTGGGTACCACATGCTGCACCAGCCCTACCCCTAGTGCTGGCTCAGCCAGCCATAATATTTAAAACAAAACAAAACAAACAAACAAACAAACAAACAAAAAACCGCTACGTTTTTAGAGATGGAGACACTGACGACAAACCAAGTTCATTAGCTCATGTTCACAGGGACAGAAGAATACTAATATGGGTCTTTGATACAAAAAAAAAAAAAAAAAAAAAGTTCATTTCCTTAGTCACTATAACATAATAGCAGCATCTTAGGGCTTAGAGATGTGTATTTTAAGTCTGATTTTTTTTCCTTTCTGCTGCCTAGTATGATGTCCATTATAGATTTAATGTTCCATCTGTCTAACCTTTTTGTCCTGTTGTAGTCAGGTTTTTCAATGGAAATGATACAGGACACATAATTTATGGAATTATTTTATAGTAGTCACCTAAACAGTCAAGTACAAAATAGTGCAGGCAATCTTTCGACACTCTAAAGACCCAAAGAATCCACCTAAAGGTCTGGATCCCATTACAACATCCCCCATGAGTGCAACTGGAGGCCTAGAGCCCGTAACAGTGTCTCATAAAAGTCTGTATCCAGGATTTAAAATGGGAAGGCCCAAAGGTCCATGGTGGAAGCTAGAAAGTTGGTGTCATTGGGGTGATGGATGGGTGCCAGCAGGCTGAGGGTTCTGCTCCGCAGCCAGGAAGCAAGGCTCCCAGTCCGGACCAGAGCTCCTTCAGTAAATACCGGAGCCATCTTCAGCAACAAAGAGATCTCAAACCCTCAATGCTAACAACCAAGTTCCTGTCAGAAGAGCCAGTGTGGCAAGCTCCTCTGGGAGAACCGATAGCCCTCTTCTTCCTCTCCTGTTCTCCTTTACATATTGTTGTCGATAGTTCTCAGGCAGGTCCTCCACACCTAACATCACACAGATTCAGTTCAGCTGGATGCTACAATTTGACCATTAGTTTTCAATTCACCACACCCTTCAATGACACCCCTTTGGGAATTCCTAGACATTTTAATTTTTTAGGTTCCACTTTGACTATACATTCTTAAGAGTCATTAAACAACATTTCTGAAGACCTAACTCTCAACTCCTTTCCTCTTCTCTGAACAATCATTGCCTACAATCTAAAAGCTACAGTGCTTTAATCCTTTTTAAATCCTTTACTGTTTCAGACTCTATTATTCTGTCTCTACTTCTTATTGAATAATTTAAATGATTTCTGCCAAAAACTTTGGCTTTATATTCCTCTACTGTATCAGAGTCATACCCAGAGTATAAATACTGCAATGCATCGGGATTCCAATGAGTCCAGGACCACACATTTGCTATTTTCTCTACATGGGAGATGCTCTGTTTCACCTCATTTATCAAAGAACTCTGTACTTCTCCTTCAGGTGTGATCTGTAGCCCAGCTGGCAGTGTAAGCGTTACTTGGATGCTCTTTGGAAATAGAGGACCTCAAGCCTTTGCCCCAGATTTGTAGATACCTGAAAACAAATCTACAATGTAACATGATTGCTTCCCCATGGATAACTAAATGCAGATTAAATTCTAGAAATCGCTGTTCTTCAAGCACCTCCTATATTTTTAATCACATGATAGAGCCCATTATGTAACATAAACCTCTGTCATAGGAAAATGAGCTCATAGGGACAAAGGTCTTATCTATCATTTTTGTTCTTATTCCTACCATCATATCTTGTCCAGAATTGTTCTGATGCTGAGGATTTAGACAGAAGACATTTGCCAAAAGCTACATTATCAGACTTCTTTCTTGAGATAGAATCTCACTAAGTTTTCCAGACTGGCCCCCCACAAAGGTTAGATTACAGGACTGCTCTTATGCTGTAGTTGTTTCCAAAAATATCCTCTTCATTAACTTCCATATTTGGAAGTAGGATTTATTTCCTCTTTTTTCCCAAGTCAGCCAAAGAAAAAATTTTCTAGGAATAAAAGCCAAACTATAGTATAAAGGGAGAGCCCTTTTTAATTTGTATTACCTCAGAATGAATCAGATTGCTGTCTATGAGTGACGTTTCAGAAGAGAATGAGTCCAAATGACATTTCAGGTCCCTTCCAATCTCAGTATCATATAACTATTTGACCTTCAAAAAGTCAGAGGAAACAGTGTTAATGAAGTAGTTTTAATAAATCCAGATTTGTCTTTGATTAGTCTTTTTGGGCAAATGCTTTTGGTTTTTTCATTTACCTTATACTTACATGCAGATGACCCCATGTTCCAGTTTCTGAATCATGGGCTTGGAAACTTGATTTGAATCCTGCCATTATATTTTTAACTAACAATTATTTCTCAATTTATAAGTGAATCTTAAAAATGAGAAGACTTCAATTAAATAAGGTTAGTAATTGGAGTGCCTAAAACAATCGCAGCAGAAGCTTCCATAAGCCTGTTTCAGCTTACAGTGCTCTCAGTTGAGCAATGGCAGAATAACTGCTTTCCCAAGAGAAAGAGGGCAGTTACTCAAAGGATAAGTCTGTCAGAAGTGTTGCCTTAGGTCTAGATCAGCACTTGATATAAGAGAAGTGAATCTGTAGTTTTGGGTTTCCCTCCTAACAAGAAATTTTGTTGTTCTTTCAAGAAGCGATCTTCTGTTTTCCTATTTTTGTCTCATCCTTATGTGGAAGTTTAAGAGAAATCTCTACAGAATATGGCTTTTGCTATTATTTCATATTATGTAATTCTCAGATTAATTTGGACACTGTCATAGAAATATCCAAAATTAGAGATTTGAAAATTTTCCACTTCCTTCTTAAGCTGCCGAACACCCTTTTACTCTCACAGGAAGCCATCTTATTACTGAGTTTATTAGCTGCAGTATCAAAACATTATTTATATTCATTATTTACTGCTTTGAGGCTTCAGATAATCAATTTGTTTTAGTAATCTCTTGAGAGAATTGAAATATTAGTGTTTATTATGTACAACATCAAGAAATTATGCACAAAGCAGAACAAATATCTAATTACATTAAAGTCACGACTCCATGTCTTTCCAAATTCACTTGTTGGCTTTCTTCATTGGATCCCTTGCTGTGATTAACTATTCCGCAAGATGTATCATTTTTATGGTTTAGAAACCAAAAAAAGTCGGGCCATGCCAAATATCAGACAGATTGATTTTTTTTTAATGAGAAACTGTTACCTTGTTTAACACATGCTACTGCAAAACAATGACTTTAATGCTTTGCTGAAACTATTAAGAAGGTAGAGTTCCGCTTAACTTTACAGTCTGACAAGTCTCTTCAGTCAGTTGAGTTTGGCTACAGAAACATGCATTTTAAAAATATCTAACTAAGATTTGCATCTTGCTAGAAAACGAAAGCATTTATTCTTACCGATGGAACATGTAGAATGCGCTGAGTTCGGCAGCAACGCTGTGCTCAGGTGTAATAAAACTGATGAGCCCATATAATAAAATTTATAGAACCAGAGTGAATCCAATTTATTTAAATATGCTCAGTGATGTTTTTGTTTATTCCCATAGCAGATGTTTAATTTACAAACCAGGCAATTCCGGCAGCTCTTCCAAACAAATAAGAGCAGATTAGTCAAACGTTCACATCAATTTTTATGTTTATCATTAGTTTTATGAGGTATCATGAATATTCAGTGGTAAGAAAAACTACCATTATGGTACCTGAAAATCCTCAAAATGCTGTTTTGCATTTTTAAATGCTATCTTTCCTTTCTGATAAAGCTATTAATGTGTGTTGTTTCTTATTACAAGCGGAGCTTATGGGCTGAAATGGAAAAAACACTCATTTCCGTTGAAGATATGATACATTCTAATCAATATATTGAAGCTATTTTTGTGATATCTCTATAAATGCATATATATTTTTATTTGTACTCTGAATATAAAAATAGTTTTTGGCATTCTTCATAATTGTGCAATTTTTCTTTGACTTTATAAAATTTTAATTTTACCCAAAATGTTCACTATTCAAATAAATTTTCTTTGTTATACCAAAGGAATATTTCATTTTTAAATGTCATGTTTTTGTTCTTCTTTATGTGAACTGGTGGATGGAAAGTCTTAATACAAGGCTGTTTATAAGAGACACAAATCACATCATAGTTTTCATTTTCTATTTTGGTGCTTAAAATGCCAGAATAAAAATATTCTAACTTCATTATGCATCAGTAAAACCACATGGTGCCATCTAGAAACAATTAAGAGACTTTTCCAAGCTGGCTACTTTTGAATTGATTGCACCTTGGTGACCTCTGTCCTAAAAGCAGAGAAATATCTTCAGTATCAAAAGTAGATTCCTACAGTGAATTTTCCTCAATCCACTGTAATGGCAAATTTTTTATCATTAATCAGCATATAGACTGAAAAGAGAAATAGGAGATTGTTGTATTCAAATAACCTTAGAAGTTATCACTTCCACAAAAGTATCTGCAACATAATTTGTAACAAGTATTGAGTGTTTTAGTTAGACGTATGCTTCTACTCTTAAACATGCTTTGAAGAATATCATGTTTTGGTGCAGATTTAGGGAAGTATGATATATCTTTATACAACTAATTTTTGAGTTATAAGGTAAACTTCCCAAGATTATTAGCTTTAAAAAACACAGACATATAAACACATATGCATACTTACAAAAATACATCATTATGTTTTACATTTGAAAGTAGATCATCAGGAAACTTCAGGATATTAATTTAAAGTATAGTCCTGTTTTAGATTTTTATTGATATTTCTGACAGCATTAATTGTCATGAATTGAATAGGGAACCCAAATTGGTAATTCATATTCCAATGGTATCTGTCTATAAGGAGATTTTTATCACATGCACACACACACACACACACACACACACAAACATTGTCAACTTAATATAGTTACAGTCAGATTCTAAGAATTGGATGGAAGACAACTAAAGTTTGATATATAAAGCTTTTCTTTTAAATCTTACATTTAGACACAATAATACTAATGATGTGAAGGATATGACAAAATAGGAATGAATAAAACCCAGAAACTCAAAAACAAATCTGCATCAAGAAACACAGAATTGGGCTGGTGAAATACCTCAGTGAACTAAGCAGCTGCTTAGGCAAGCACAGGGCCTGGCACCACATACACTTCAGGCTGCTGCAGGGTGCACTGAGCCAGCCACCAAGAGTGGGAATGGTGGCTCACACCTGGAGTCCCGGCACTGGAGGATCACTGTGAGTGCAAACTGTGTAGTGAAACCCTATGCCAAATACATTAAAGAAAAAAAAAAAAAAAAAAACAGAATTAGCGTACAGATCTAACTTTAGTAATAAAATAAAAAGCTATGCCATTTTAAGAAAGTAATAAAATACTGGATATAAAAATATATAAGGAACACAAGTTCACAAAAACAAAGACCAATGATAAATATCTTTCCACAAATATATTGCTAAGTAATATTCTCTTTGGAATTCCAAAGATACAGAATGCAGTACATCACTGATTATTATATTAGAAAAAAAATTACCAACCAGGCTTGAACTCCTCAAAACTGAAATCTCTGAAATTGAAGGCAAGGAAGATTATCTAGAAATGCTCCACAGTGATCAGTTATTAAGAACAATACCCCCATAATGTATATTGAACCTATACTCATAAATGAAATAAAACAGACCAACATGAGGAAATATCATATAGCCTCCCTAGTGTAAGAACTCAAAAGAAGAAATAAAAATGAAAAGGCATAACACAGCTAAATGGTAATCAAGAACTTAATGATCAAACAATGAAGAGACAGCAAGCAGAAAATTTAGGAAACTTGGCAGGACCAAAACCATGAACTTATATATGCAGGATGAATTAGACCTGGTCCTGAGAATCTCCAATAGGTTTTGACATTGAGGATAGGAATGTGCAACACTAAAACTATGCTTGGAATGCCTGTCATTCTGGCTTTTAGATGTGTGCTGCTTCTAACATCACTTCAATTATTGCTCTACTTTCTTTCAAGTAAATATTGTTTCAAACAATCAAACAAACAAAAAGAGGTAATAAAGACTAAGAGACAAGGAAAAATGCCATAGGATTGATTTGCTACAAATTTGTATATGGTTAGATTTCTAAATTTCTGTGTAAAAATGTGTATTTTTATCACAGGGATTTATTAGAATATCGGTGACTGATGGAAAATACCCTTTCCATATTAAGTCTAAGATGTTTGATATTCAGAAATACAGTAACATTAAGCTCAAGTACCTATGTTATAGAGCAGCGGTTATCAACCAGTGGGTCGCAACCCCAGGGAGGGGGGTCGTGAGAATACATAATGCATATCATATATTTACATTCTGAATCATAGCTGTAGCAAAATTACAGTTTTGAAGTAGCCACCAAAATTATGTTTTGATTTGGGGTCACCACAACATGAGGAATTGTATTGCGGGGTCATGGCATTAGAAAGGTTGAGAACCACTGTAGAGTAATAGTATCACAAACCTTCTCTTTTGGAGGGTTAATAACTTAAGTTTGCAAACCAATAAATTAGAGGAAAAAAGAAGGGTGACAAGGATAGCCAATATTTTGGTCCTAGCCCTTCAAGGTCAGTGAGGACTCAGGAACAGGACAACCTGTACTGTAACATCCTATGCCGTGGTGGTGTCCCAAATTTTCTGTTCAAGTAGATTAGGGGGCCACAGAGGAAAGGAATCAACAATGCATAGTGTGCCTAAGGAGAATCAGCTAGAGAGAAAACATTCTCTCAGGCTTTCATGGAAAACAAACTGGTCAAGCAGTGCCTGTGACTCATCCAGATGGCTTACAGTGACAAAAGATCTACAAAATGCTGTACGTGGTCTCAACGTAAATCCTAAGTGGGTTTGACTGACTTTGGGAGATATAAAAGTTAAATATTAAAAAAAAAGTTATATGTTTTGTTATATAGGTCTTGCTTTAACTTGGTCTTAATCATCCAGCAGAAAAGTTCAACCATAAGGCATAAAAATAAATAAGTGAAAATGTACAAAAAAAAAAAGAACACTCCTGTAAATATTAAAAAGATGTTCTTATCCCTTATCCTCATAAAATAGACTCTGTGTGTGTGTGTGTGTGTGTGTGTGTGTGTGTGTGTGTATGGAATGCGTATATATATGTGTATATATATGGAATGACAAGCATTAGAAACGTGAGAGCATTGATTCCTTTAAAAAATTTATTTTCTAATAATTTTTGTATACAATGCTTATAGCTTCAATGAAAACATGTAAAACAAAATTCCATATATCTTAAATTTTTTCCTTAATTCTCAGCTAAAGTATTCATGCTAGTACAAAATAAGCTAATAAAATTTTAAGCAAGTGAGTCTCTAAAATAAATTAATAAATACCTAAAATTAATAAAACTAAATTTCATATAAAGTCTTGAAATTGTTCTAATTTATTGATCACAATTATTTTTCTCAGTTGTTAAAATGTTAGCATTTCCATCTACTTAAATTATCAAGGAGAATTTAGCTCTTCTAGTTTTACAACATGTATGTCAAGTAAAATTATGGAAACATATAAAGAATAAGCGTAGTTGAGAAATAGCATGCTGCAAGATATCAGTATTTGTATTTTTTCAAAAATTGAGAAATTTTATGCAAGGCAATTATTTTTACCATGCTTGAAGGAAGAGTGATGTGAAAGTATGTATTATAAGTCTTGGATAATCTTGAAAGTCAGCTTGATTTATTCAGAGACAACACCTAGGCAATTATTAGAGCACATTTGTGGGTGAGATTGGACAGGCCAGAAAGGCCTGACCTTCGAGGCCACATCTGCTGTCTAGTGCCTCCATCTGGAGCTGTTGCACTAATCTGTTTCTTAGTTGCCACTAATTGAGCAGTTCCCTCTGTCTCTACCTTCAAGCCAGCTGACCATCCTATGAACCCCTGATACTATTAGTGAAACTATTTCAACTGTGAGAAAGCTGACCCACATGACCCACACACAAATCAAGTAACACAAATCATAGTTCTTTATACATTAATATTTTTCAGCAACAATTGAGTTGACATTGCTCTACTAATTATCTGCCTCACACTTATGATTTTCCAGATTAGGACACATCCACAGAAGTACTTAATATCCCTTAATATGAAGTTCAAAGTATACTGTGGGCCTTACTATATAGTATAATGTTTTCAAAAGACTAACAATATGCAAATTGTAGAAACAAATTTTGAGGATCTCAGTCTTTATATCTGTGTATGTTTCAATCCCATCTTGAATATTATAGTACTGATAATTCTAATAATGTGTCTTGTGATCAGTTACCACTAATTTGAGATTATTATGTGACACAAATATATTTTTATTTTTCATTTGTGAAAATTAAAACCAAAGAAGAAAAATATTTAAATTATGAAGTAGGATAAACAAAAAGAAATATTTCTGCTTAGTAGACAAATTTGGGCTCGGTAACTGAGTTCCTTATTATGATAGATTGAAATACATATATTTTCAGTGGACTAATTTAGAAACCATTATGATAAAACAAAAACAAAATATTTGTTATAAATAATAATTTTAAAATATGGAATTGCCATTTCCATCTTTTAGACTGTCTACTTCACAGTGACACAGCCAGCCAGCCCTCAGTTGTAGGTAAATAGCACAAATATTTTAGAAGATTTATTTATATTCGTTCACTGAATTGTGTTCCTTGACTTTTCCAAGGTCTGGAAGTCACATGATACTGAAACTGGAGGAGACCTGAGATATTGTCTGTACTCATTTTCTTCTGAAATATCACCGATAACAGTATTTCATTCTGGCATAGCAGTGGGGAAAAGCTTGTGCTAGGCCATGGGGATAGCTCAGCGGCCTAAGCCCCTTCGGAGGCAAGCACAAGAACCTGGGTTTGATCCCTGGTACCACATTCCATGCTGGTCCTGCCCTAGATACAACAAACTGACCACCAAGTTCAGAGTGGTGACACACATGTGTAATCTTAGTGCTGGGGAAGCTAAATTAACAGGATCACTGTAAGTCCAGGCTGCATAGTGAGACACTGTAGCAAATACATGGAAACAAGTCCACCTTTTATACCTCCATTTAGTTTTAATCCTAAAAAAAAATAAAAAATAAAAAATTCCCAGTAGTTTATATCCAATACATTTCAAGCTCCGTTCTTGTGCAATGCAGTCAATTAAAATATTAACCCCTTCCATTTAGAAAGTTATAAATATTTTTAAACATGTGTCTAGCAATTACTAGCTTAGTAAATTATTTAACCTCTTGCAGTATCAATAGTTTAAGTGAGATACTATTTCTTAAAAACCCCATATGTGTTATTGGATTAACTTAATGCATATAAAATTATACATATTTATAGAAATGTGACGTAGTGACCAATACAAAGTTCTAGCTATATGATTTAGTCTAGCATTATCAGCACTATTTCTAGTTACATTACCTAATGATTTACTCAATGCATTACCAATGCATTATTTATAGGGTAAAATATACAATAAGTTCTGTAGGTTGAAAACAAAAATTATTCTGTTGCTATAGGAACTAATGAGATTATTAGAGTAGAAGAGCATCACTCATTAGTATCATTTGTCTTTGGGTAAAAAGAAGGTCTTATATCTTAAAGTGAGTGGTTTTCTGGATCAGAGTCAGTTTAATGTTTTTCCCAGTAGATTTTATCAGTCTTCATACCTTATAGTTCTGGACATATTTGGTTTGATTTCCAGACAGTCTGAGTTACCTTTGTAAAATTCAAACACAACTTGGTTACTTTATGGATTGCTTTTTGTTGGGATATATTGTGTAGCTAATTTTTATAATTGAGGTACAGTTAGTTTACACCAAAACATGTAGACATATTTAACAAGCACAAATCATAATCACCACCCATAAAAATTTGATGAGAGCTACTCCTAAACCAATTGATATTTTCTTGCTACAACAGAATAAATTCTTTGTGCTTATTATGTATCTGAGAGGCATTATGCTTCACCCGGTGTTATGGGTGAAATAGAAGTAATTCTTATGCAAATTAGAGTAATAGTGTGTTTATCTTTTTGGATCACAGTATAAACTACAATCTGTTTAAATCAACAGAAAATTTTCTGTTGTCCTTGGCCACTGTACACCTGTCTTCTCATCCTCAAATCCCACATATTAGAAACAGCATTTATGCACCAAATACTTCTTGAAAGAAAAAAATCTACAAAAATAGTAAACTACACTGAAGTATGTGGTTAAGGCTTAATAACTTCTGCATGAGGAGCTGTTGTAGTTTTGTAGTTTTATTTACATTTTTAAATTTTATTTTTAGTACCAAGGGTTGAACTCAGAGCCTTGTTCAAAAATTTTAAAGAGTACAAATTGTAATTAAAACAGAAAAAAATACAAGTGATAGAGTTTCACTTAATAAATAAAAATGTAACAGTATTTGGTGTAATACACAGTGTCTTCCAATCAGTCATTCATATTGTCAGATAATGCATGTGAAATTAAAGGGAAAAAAAAGAACTTAAAAAGAGAAAAAGTACAATTGAAAAAAGGCGACACAACAAATTAAAGCATTAACTGCTTCTTTCCATAGAGCCGCAGAAATGCACAGTGCAGTTGTCTAAACCATCCTGCTTACATACATAGATAAATCTCTTTCCCACATTCCCTCTCCTGTCCTCAACTCAGCAACTCTTTTCTTTTGAATAAGTTCATCCCTTTTTCCCAGTATCTATAGTATCCTTCAAATTCGGTTTCTTTCTTTTAGCTTCTCACACTAAGAATACCATTCAATGTTTGGACATACAAGTTTGATTTATTGGGCAAAACATGGTTACTGGAATAATAAACGGTGCTTGAGTTGTTGGCTTTTTACACGCCAAAGCTTAACACTAGACCCATGCGTATCACCATGTACAAAGATACAGTCAAAATGAATCAAAGGTTTAAATATTAAAACAGAAACACTAAGTCTTCTGGAGAAAAATGAAGGTAGAAACATTAAATACATAAGCATAGGTAGAGAGTTCATGAACAAGATCAAAACTGCATAGGAAATACTTTAAAGAATCAACAACTGCGATTTCATCTTTTAGAAGATTTTGCTCTTCAAAACAAATCTCCAACAGGGTAAAAAGACAACCTACAAACAGAAAAAAAATTATAGCTGATTATCCTTTCAACAAAGGCATTCTATCTAGAACATATAAAGAATTAGAAAAAATCAGGCCCTCCCAATTCAAAGACATCTTCCAGAAATGGGCATTTCTTAGAGGAAGAAATACAAATGACAACTAAATATATGAAAAAATGTTCAACATCATTGGTCATTTGTGAAACACAAATTACAACAACACTGAGATTCCATCTAACTCCAAAAAGAATAACTAACATCAAAAAGTCATCCAATAACAAATGCCGGAATGGCTGTGGAGAGAAGGAACCCTTCTGCACTGTTCGTGTGGATGCAGACTGGAACAACCACTATGAAAATCATGGAAATTCCTTAAAAATTAAGATTGGAGATTATATTCAAAGCCAGCTATTCCCTTTCTGCATATTTTTCCAGAAGAACTAAAAACATCATACCACGGTGACATATGCACACCTATGTTTACAGCAGTGCCATTTGTCTTAGTTAAATCCTGGAAACAACCCAGATGCCTATCAACTGAAGAATGGATAAAGAATATGTGGTTATGTGGTACTTGTACAGAATGGAGTGGTATTCACCTATAAAACAGGATGAATTTGAGTCTTTTGTCAGTAAATAGATGCAACGAAAGAAGATACTCTTAAGTGGTTTGTTGATTTAAAATGAACCTTAATGCTTCATGTGTTTGGACAGTGATTGAGTTGCAGGGGTGGGGGGTGGGAAGCTATCTCACCACTGGAGATAGAGAGACATGGATCACTGGGGAAGACCTAGAGAGTGTGTACATCCTTCCCTGCCTTCTCCCTTCTTTCTTTGCTTGTTGGTCACCAGGGCATGAGAGCCTTTCCTCCACTGTTCAAGTCCAGTGAGCCTCCTGCCTTAGTAGCTAGATTTAGGCTAAAGTCAGGGCACTGCAAGCCAAGTAATCCTCCCCTCCAGCAAGTTGTGTCACTGTGTCCAAGAGACAGGGTTGATCAAGACAAAGGCTGATGTGTATCAGTTTCTGATTTCTGTAATGTAAAATTCACCAAGGCTGATATCAAACTACCCATGTGACAACAGTTGGTTTATGTGTTTCTAAAAATTAATCAACAATTCTTGCAAGCTGATCTTTGCTAGCTAAAATATACATGTTTACTCTGGCATAAATATCAAAAGCAGAAGGTATTTGTATATGAATTGTCTCTATGTATAGTTGTGGAATATTTTTCAAGATTATTAAATACTTTTAATAAGGGAACCTTAAAAATATAAAAGTTAATCTGAAAATTTAATGATACATATAATAAAGTCTTTTGTAATTTCAGTAGTCTTTTACAGATGACAAAAGTGAGACATAGATTAGTTTGGTAATTTAACTCACATAGAGTAAGGGATTGGATCAGAATTTTAACCTAGCAATTTGGTTTCAGAACTCAAACTCATGATCATTATGGTACATTAGCTTTGAGTAAATGATAGAATATACATTAATATTTCTTCTCAAATTTGCAACTGATCCAGGGTTTGATGATTAACTGTTTCTTGCTTTAGTCCCTTGTTTTATTTGGTCGACTGGCTTGGTTTGCAAAATTTTTTATCAGTAGGAAAGAAATTATAAAATCCAGGAGGAAAATAAGAAGTTGCACAGCCTCTAACTGTTGTAACCATTATTTTTCTGGTGGAGGTGTCCAGGAAATATCTAGCAGGCTTGTACAATGTCACCAATTGTTCTTAGGTACAAATAATTCCATCGTAAGACAGGCCAGGTAACTCCATCTGTGCTTCCCTAAGAGCATAGTTTCACTTAAATAGCAAAAGTTTGAACTTTGTCACCTTTTACTGAGACACAGGAGAAAGAGAGACAGAGACACAGAGAGAGAGAGAGAAAGAGAGAGAGAGAGAGAGAGAGAGAGAGAGAGAGAGGCGGCAGACAAAGAGACAGAGATAGAGACAGATAGGTAGAGACACAGAGAAAGAGATAGAGAGAAAGAGACAGAGATACAGAGAGACAGAGATAGACTATAGTAAATAACCTGTTATAATTATTTAGAATTAACTTTTAAATTTCAAACCATTACTTTCTCCACATTACCAAATGCATTTCTTAAACCGTGAAAAATCTAAATTTATTGTTCATGTACTGCAGAATATGCTTCAAACAACAGACCTAGGTATGTTAAGTAAATATGTGGAAATTTGTGAGAAAGCATATTAGCTTTCTCTGATCTGCACCTTTCTGTCTAGTCCAACAGGAAAATTCCTATTTGTAGCTAAATATTATTTCACTGCAAAAAATCTATCACTACTGAATCAATATTCTTTCATAATAACACAACCTTGTAACATGGCAATTCTCAATATACAATTTAAAAATGGTTGAGTTATCTTAATTAAAAGAAATATATTAATTGTTGTCATCCCAGGAATATTCATAATGGAATCTTTGTACATCTTTCTTAAGATTGCAGCTGTAGCCAAAAGTAAATGAAATTCCTTGCACAATAGCACTTCTGAATGTATCATTTACATCATCACTGACTGCTGTTTTTCCATCAGAGGTACATGGTTTTAAGCCATAAGCCACAGCCAGGACAGTTTCTAAGTCATGATATAGGGACCTAAAACTAAAATCCCAGAAGGAATCCCATGGTTGCATAAAATCTGGATATAAATCCAAAAGGATGAGAAATGGGGAGCAAAATGTTTTATGTAGGAAATAACAAAAATGTGGGAAGTGGCTGAGTAACAGGACCAAGGTGTGGGTGTCTGTGGAGAATTTTTGGTAGGCAGAATGTACACATGATGATTACCTGGGTTTCTGGCTAACAGTCAATTCTCAACAGGCCCTATGCTCAACAGGAGCAAAGATTTGGAAAGCATACAATAGTAGGAGAAAAATAAATATGTACAAAAAATGAGATTGCAAGTAAACAGATAGTGACCAATTTGGAGTCTTTGACTATCCCTCCTTAACTTCATTCATACAGTCAATATTCTTTTAAAAGTCCATGGCTAATCCTATCGTTGACAAAAGGGCCAAACATCTATATTGGAAGGATAGCCTCTTTAACAAATGGTTGTGGAAAAACTGGCTCTCTTCATGCTGAAAACTAAAACTTGACCCAGGTCTATCACCATGCACTAAACAAAAATTAAAATAGATTAAAGATCTAAGGACTGAAAGAGAAACACTAAATTTCCTAGAAGAGAAAGCCAGAGGAAATCTTAAGACATCGGGATAGGCAAACAGTTCATGGGCAAAAATCGAAGTACACATGTAACACTGAAAGGATCAGAAATGGGGGCCTCCTCTTGCTGAGAAGATTTTGCACATCAAAAAAAAAATTACCAACAGATTAAAAAGACAACCCACAAATTTAAAAAATTAATAAATATTCAAACAAATATCTTCTATCTAGAATTTATAAAGCACTAAAAACATTAGGATCCCCAAACTCAAAGACCCAATCCAGAAACGTGCATCCAAGAGATGAAAACACACTTCAGAGGAAGAAATTCTAGAAGCTTATACATACACGAAAAAATGTTCCACATCACTAGCCAACCATGAAATGCAAATTAAAATAACACTTAGATGTGATCTCACCCCAGAAAGAATGATTATCATAAAGAAATCAACAAGCAACAAATATTGGAGAGGCTCTGAGGAAAAAGGAACTCTTCTCCACTGCTGGTGGGAATGCAGACTGGTGCAACCATTATGGAAGTCAATTTGGAGATTCCTTAAAACCTAGAACTGGAAATCCTGTTCAATCCAGCTATCCCCTTACTGAGAATTTTCCCAGAAGAACTGAAAACATCATATCATAGTGATGTTTGTACTCCTATTTTTGTAGCAGTTCAATTTGTGATAGCCAAATCAAAATGCCCATCACCTGAAGAATGGCTGAAAAAGATGTGTTTTATAGAATGGAATATTGCTCAGCTGTAAAGAATGACAAACTTAAAGCCTTCATATATGAGTTAATGTATCTTGAAGACATATTCATAACTGAAATAAGCCAGACCTACACATGTAAATATCATACAGTCTGTCCAGTATAAGAACTCAAAAGATGAAATAAAAATAGAAAGTCATAACACAACTAAATGATAATCAAGAACTTAAGAATTAAACAATGAAGGGACAGCAAGCAGAAAAGTTAGGAAACATGGCAGGGGCAAAGCCATGCACTTATATACACAGGATGAATTAAGACAGTGGTCCTAAGAATATCCAACAGGCTTTTGACACTGAGGATAGCAGTGTGTAATGTCAAAACCATGCTTCAAATGCCTGTCATTCTAGTCTTTTAGATGTGTGCTGCTTCTAATATCACTTCAATTATTGCTATACTCTCTCTCAAGTAACTGTAAGCTTTCAACAAACTTAAAAATAGCCGGGCATAGTGGCACACACCTGTAATCCCAGAACTTGGGAGGCTGAGGTAGGAGGGTCGATGTGAGTTTGAGACCTCCCTAGACTACAAAAGTGAGTTCAAGGCTATCCTCAACTGCACAGCGAGGCCCTGTCTCAAAAAGACTAATAATAATAATAATAATAATAATAATAATAATAATAATAATAAAACAAATAAATCAATCAAATCCATGGCTAGGAGATGGATGCCTGTGACCATAAAATATTTTTAGTAATCCATTTTTCCTTAGATCCAGAGGGAGAAATCTGATGTTCAAATTTTATTCGTTTTATAAAATGAGTTGTTCAGAGAATTTGGTCCACTGAGAGCTTCCTTTCAGTGGTATGTTTTTTGTGTGTGTGGTACCAGGGATCAAACTCAGGATGTTGTATTTGCTAGCCAAGTATTTACTCCACTGAGCTATCTTCCCAGCCTTTTTTGTTTTGTTTTGTTTCATTTTAGTTGTTTTTTTTTTCATTTTAAAGAATTTAGTTAAATCCAAATGCATAGAATAATTAGAAGTTACAATTTGACTATAATGTTATGGGAAAGGCCTGAAAAATGAAATAGAGGATGAAAAGCTGCAAAATTTTTCCAATGTTTTCCTGGATAGAATAAAATAATTTTGAAATATTCTGCAAGCCCCCTAATTTTGGGTAATCAGTGAGGTAAAATGTCAACAATAGGCAGGTATAGGTTCTCTCTCTCTCTCTCTCTCTCTCTCTCTCTCTCTCTCTCTCTCTCTCTCTCTCTCTGTGTGTGTGTGTGTGTGTGTGTGTGTGTGTCTTTCTCTCTCTTCTTCCTTCTCCCCCCACAACCTGGGCTTTTATCTCTCTCCATTCCCCTATTTCTGTCCTTCTCATCTCTCTCTACCTAGAAACATTACTATGGCACAAAGAGGAAGGAGATTCATCCGGTTTGTTCTATGAGCACCAGTACAAGTGAATACATAGTATCAATGGTCTAAGAAAGGGAGAAATAGAATCTTCTTTTTAAAATGTGTTTAATACAAGGATTGTAGGGTCTTACGACATAGGCTGGACTCAGAGTGATTCTCCTGCTTTCAGTCTTCCAAGTGCTGGGCCACCAGGCCACTATGCCCTGTCTCAATCAACATCTCAGAGCACCCTTGGTGTAGGGCTGCTACAGCAAGAGAGGGATCCAACTCTGGCCGCTTAGCTCTGCCTAAGTAGGCACATTAGTCCTCTGAGTTATCTGGCCAGCCCAGTAGAACCTTCCTGTCATGTAAAAAAAAAAAAAATATATATATATATATATAGAATATATATATATATATACATACATACAGTCAGCTATTCAGAATATGCATTTAAGCTGTGGTAGAATTGAAAGCAATGGGCTTGGGATATAGCTGAGAAGTAATAGCATAGCATGAGTGAGGCCCTGGCTTTGATCTTCAACACCAGAAAACTATTACATTAGAACTTAGACCATAAGTTACTCTTTTAATTGCATCAAATCAGACCAAGGAAAGGAAACAGAAATAAATATCTCTGTAAGACACCAAGGAACAAAAAGTAAAAATCCAAGTAGATTTACATGGTGAATGACTGTAGAATAATTGCTCTGACTGATGTGGACCTTAGGGAGCAGCAGCAGATGCTTTTAGAAAGATTCTACCCCAGAGGCTCTTCTCTGCTGCATAACATTTCTTCTCAGCTTTATGTTTCTTTCTTTGACTTGTTTTTGTCCTTTTTTTTTTTTAACCTTTTACAGAGTACAACTTATTATGCTTTCAAGGTAGACTTCTAGTGCCTTTTGTGAATTTTGCCTTGTTTTTACTATTTAATGCATGAAACATAAAACTGTATATATTAAGTGAATATGATGCAATGTTTCCACACATCTAGGCACTACGTAATAGTTGAATAAAAGAAAATATATCTACTTCTAAAAGCTACCATTTCTTTATGATAAAATCTAAAATTCTTTCAGCTTTTTAAAGCATGTAGTGTGTCATCTGTAATCATGCCATTGGGCATCTTTCTCTTAGGTGCCTGTAACCAGTACTTCTTGCTCCTATGTAACTATGACTTGATACTTACAGATCAATTCTCCTGTCCCTCTGACTTCACTCCTTCAAGCCTCTTATAAAACTTATTCTTGTCTTAACTTCCATGAGTCTTCTCCAGTTTCTACATATGAAAATGTAGATGACACAGTACTTGTTTTTCTGTATCTGATTCATTTTAGTTTGTATTGTGATCTTTGATTCTTTCCACATTGTCCCCAACCACAGAATTAGTTTCTTTTTATAGAGCTGAAGAGTATTTTATTAAGTGGGTGTATCACACTTTCTTTATCTACTCATCTGTTGGTGGACAATTTGGTTGCTTCTGTTTAATGCTTGTAGTGTGTAGTATGGTGAACATAGGGAGTTGTCCTAGTTTTTTTTTTTTTTTTTTTTTTCTTTTTGAGACAGGGTGTCGCTATGCAGCTCAGGCTGGCCTTGAGCTCACTTTTGTAGCCCAGGCTGATCTCAAACTCGCACCGATCCTCCTGCCTCAGCCTCCCCAGGGCTGGGATTACAGGCATGCGCCACCATGGCTGGCCTAGTTACTTTCACTGTAGCTGATATGAAATACTTGCAGCCCAAATTAAAGAAGGAAAGATTTATCTTAGGGTATAGTTTATAGAGATTTCAATGTATAGTTAGCTGGTTCCAAGGCGGAGTAGTACCTGGCAGAGGGGCATCACAGAGGTGAAATAGCTCATGGTATGATAAGCAAGAAGGCCACAGGCAGCAAACAACAGGGAGTAGGCAGCAGCAAACCTCCCTTTATAGATTCTAGCCAGGTTACATCACAGCTGGTCGACTAGCCTATTACCCACACTCAGAACAATGCCAAACCAATTTAGTTATCCATCCTTAATTCCAGTATCATGCAGCAAAAATAGCAATATAGGTCCATAATGTAGCCACCTCCACACTCATGAACATATGAAGATTGGGGTGGGGCATCTACACGTAAGCCCTAAGAAAAGTATCTCTTTAACATAATGTTTCATTAGCTTTGGATATATATCTTAAAATAAAATTGTTGGATCATACGTCAGCTATATTTTTAATTTTAAGGGAAACCACCAGCTTTTTTCCTGGTAGCTGCACTAACTTACATCCTTTCCAACAGTATGCAAGGTTTCCTTTCTTCTTTTTCCCTGCCAGCGTTTGATATTTTTTAATTTTTGAGAATAGTTATTCATACTGGGTGGGAGGTAATATCTCACTGCATTTTTGATTTGTACTTCTGTGTAGAGATTTGTTGGTCTCACTGCAAATGGGTCTACCCAGTGAGACATGGTGACAGAATGAGAGAGAGAGACCAGAAGACAAAAGCTGAACTAGGTGTTCAGTAGTCTGCCTGATGGGCAAGACTCATGTGCTAGCACAATGAAACCTATATTTATTTATATCTTTTGCAAAGTTAGTAACACATGACAGAAGGTTGCCTAGTGACTAGTAGCTGCCATTAACCAATCAGGATGCTCATCTCAGGATTAAGGTAACTTGTTTGCTTCAGGCACTGAGGCCTAGTCCTGCCTACACACTTTTTACTGATTTTCCAGCTTCCGTGTCTCCCTACATATCTCCCCTTTTTTGTTTTGTTTTGTCAGAGATGGGTGTTCCACTACAGTTAGAGAAGCCATTTTTGCAGAAGTCTTTAGAAGACTTTTTCATACTTGGTGCCAAATTGTAAACACTTGAATTCAGCAATATAACCCTACATAATCCAATGGTCCATAATGGTAGTAACTTACCATAACTGGTAATTGACAGAAGTTGTTGACTTGAGCCTTTTACAGCACAACATATTACTTTTCATGCTTCATGATTACACTTTTCTGCTGGATGGTTAAGACTAAGTTAAAGCAAGACCTATGTAACTAAAAATGCAACTTTTGCTATCTGACAAGGTCAGTTAAATCTCCTCAGGATTTGCCTTGGAACCATGTATAGCACATCTTAGATCAATTGTCAGTGTTAGTCATTTGGATGAGTCATACCATTGCTTGAGCAATTTGCTCTCTGTGAGAGCCTATGAGATTTCTTCTCTCAGTAACTCTCCTGAGGCACACTATACATCATCAATCACTTTCCTCTATGGCCCCGTAATCTCTTTGATCAGAAAATTTGGGACACAACTGAGTTACAGGATATCATAGCAGAGGTTCTCTTATATCCTGAGTCCTCACTGACCTTGAAGGGCTAGGGCTGAAATATTATCTATCCTTTTAACCCACCTATCTCTAATTTTTGGTCCGCAACCTTTATTTTTTAAACATCCAGGGGAGAAGCTTAATGACATTTTTACCCTGTAACAGA
>PVJA010007889.1:20163-66697 GCA_004027025.1 Myocastor coypus | reverse complement strand
TTTTTTTTTTTTTTTTTTTTTTTTTTTTTTTTTTTTTTTTTTTTTTTTTTTTTTGTTTGTTTTGTTTTTGTTTTTTAGTCTTTTTTAGACAGGGTCTCTCTATGCAGTTCAGGCTGGCATTGAGCTCACTTTTGTAGCCCACGCTGGTCTTAAACTCGCACAGATCCTCCTTCCTTAGCCTCCCAAGTGTTGGAATTACAAGAATGTGCCACCATGCATGGCTCCTTTGGTAAATTTATCATTCATATCTTGAACCATTTTAGTTGGGTCTTGCAATTTCCTATTTATTTCCCCTATATTTATATCAATCAGTATTTATGTTAGTTCTATCATTTTTTGGGTCAGATCTCCTTTGAAACTCCTGAGTCTTTTAAAGTCCTTTTTCATCATTTTCTATAGCCCTGACATGTGGTGTTTACTTTTCTCTATAATTGTGCCCATAGCTCTGTTTTGAGAGATTTAAGTGTGTTGGGGTGGATTTTGTAATCTTCCCCCCATATTCAAATATATGTATTCTTTCCTTTTCTGGTGCTGAGGTTTGAAGTCAAATGTAATGAGTTTATTGTTGGTATGTGGATTTCTTTTAGTTAGAATCTATTTTTCATGGATATGTTCATGACTTTATTTGTCTAGGAATATTTTTGCCCCTACAATCGTTTTATTTTAACTAGGTTGGGCTCCTTCACTATGTGGTTAAGATAGAATTTCTACTGGTTATAACAATGTCAACAGATCCAAGCATGTATCAGTCATAAACATTTATACTTATTCTGATTATTTTACCATTTTGTGAATACCCATTAAGACTATGTTGTACTGGGATGCGTCAGGTTGGGTATGTGAAAAGGAAGAGTAAAGGAAAGGGCATAAATCAATGGGAAGAAAGAAAAGTAAGGGACATATTCATAGATAAAAAAGAAAATAGGAAGTTGGAGTCCATCGTATACTGTATCAGGCCTTATATAGAGGGAGATGGGAGAGGATATATGCAAATAGATGTATTTAGAGATTGAGGGCGGTTGTGAGATTGCTGGTGCTGGAGTTTTGTTCCTCAAAGCTCAGTTTGTTAGGGATTACCCTAACATGCCCTTCTGTGGTACTGTTAAATTTATAGCATTGGTAAATCCTCATTCTGTAATGCACTTATGCAGTCTCCTGTCATGTTAATGTCATTAGATGAAGAGGAAAAGGTGAAAGAGTGATAGGGTTGGAAAAAAGGACCAAGAATACAGTAAAGGCAGGGTCAATGGATAGGAAGAAAATACACTAAAAGAAGGAGCAGGTCAAAGGAGAAATCCTAAAAACTTTGGGGTTGAATTCTACTTTAATTATTTTTAGTTAAATTTAATCATATTCAATAATATTTAATGAAACTTAAGTAAATATAATTTAATATATTTAATTATAGCTAATTAATATCAATAAAGAAGAACCAAAAGAGTAAGAAAAATGAAGATGGACTAGAAATAAAGAAACAACAACAAAAAAAGAATGAGGTTAGCCCAAATCTAAGAAAGTAGCAAGGTTATGCCTACAATTGCCAAAATAACAACAACAATAAAAATAAAACCTTTGTGCCGTTGTTACAGCCCTAACCCAGAACTTCCAAATGGCTTCCTGTTCACTGATTTGACTGTCTCCTTTCTAACAGACACCACACAATTTTCCCTTTGGGTGAAAGCACTGATTGTCCAATGGTTGGAGGACTGTTACTCCCTCCTAACTTGTGTTTTGCTTTTGAGCTCCCAGCATGCCTCTCTGCAGGCCTCCATCTGGTTATCTTTGCTTGATCCTGAAGCTAAATTTTGTGGACTTCTCTTTGCCTTCTCTTTCTCTTTTCTTATGTATTTCTGTAGGATGAAAAGGCCCAATTGCAAGTGTTAATCATCTTTTCCTGCTTCCACTTTGCCCACAGAAACCAAAAGAGGGCACTCTGTCCCTCTTGGTTCCCTGGAGTCTCCATCATAGCAGTATTTTCTGATTTTATCATAGAACTGCTTTTCACTTCCTTCTGCCCTTTTCAGCAAAGCATTTCTGGGTGCTCCAGCCCTTTGAGGAAGCCCAGAAACAGTCATAGGTAGGGTACTCAGTGTTCTACGAATGGACTTTAGGTTGTATGTGGGAAAAATAGACAAAGTATCATGCAACTGTTTGTGCTGGGCAAAGCCCTCCCTGGCACCACGCCACCTGCAGACTCTACAGACAGATGAGATGGTGCATGGAAGTTTTCTCCACTCAGTTTTCAGCTTCTCTGAGTTCTGAGTCCCTGAGTTGTTACTGTCTAACTTCTCTGTGTCTGATGGGGATGGGAGCTTGATGGTGGGTTTATATAATCTGCTAGACTCTCTAGGGGACTTGCTCTCTCTCTTAACTCAGTGCTTTCCCAAGACAGAGCAGGTACCAGGTCTAAGGACAAGGATGAGGTATGTCATCCTCTACTGGTTTACCCTCTAGTACTTCCTCAACTCTTGCATCTAGTCCTGCTGGGCAGTCTTCTTGTTTATTGCTATCTTTCATCCAGGCTCACACGAACGGCCTTTCTTCCACACTGGGTAAGATACACACTGTATTCTCCCAGTGAACAGGAAGAGATCGCCCATCCTTGCAAAATCGGAGCTCTTTTCAAACATAGATCTGTCCAAGGGCTAGATCTCTTGCTATTCTCAAAGCATTTCCATAGGTAACTAAGACTTGACACACCCATTTGAATGTGGGGAAAGGCCAAAGCTTCTTGGAAGCCAGGCATTGCTTTCATATATTTGAGGCCAGGGTTGGTAATAATTATCCAAACTGAGCTACTACTCTCTGCAGTGCAGAACAAGTGCTAAATAACACAGTGGGATGTGAAACAGTAATAGTTAAGATATTGAGCTAAAGCATTAGGAACCAAGAATACGGCAGTGTCCTCAAGAAAGGCGGGAGAACTCTGGCCAGTATTTTGCCTACTCCCAAGTTATCTCCACATACTTGTTAGTCAGGCAGTTCTGGGAAAGGCCCTAATATCATTCCCTTTAGGGAAAATAGGTCTTTCTTTCTGTAGAGGAGAGTCTGTCCTAGACAGGCAAGGACAGAATAGGGCACGTTTATGAAGCCCAGGATCCTGCCTATCTTTTTGCAATATGTGCTAATCTGAATTTTAGAGTTTTAACAAAATCAGATAACGTAATTGATGGGGTTGGTAGCCTTGGAATTTCTGTAGGACTGGTTTTCAGAATAGAAAATGGGGAAACCCAGGTGTAGAGTTGTTGAATCATCTATAATGGCGTGAGGCCCCCATGTGACAACATGTACATCAAACATTATCTATAATTAGATGTCCTGTGCTTTTGAGTGGAGCTGCACCCTGAATTTTAATTAACATTAGTAGAATTTTTTTTTTAATTTTTAATTTTTTATTTTTTATTTTTTTTTTGAAGGAAGGAAAGGTTTATTAGCTCACAGTTTGTGGAGGTTTTAATTCATATTCGGCTGGCCCAAGGCTGAGTGGAGCAGGGCGGAGAGCATCCAGGTCATGGTGGTGGAACAGCAACAAAATGGTGGCAGAGGTAGACAACCAAACAGGGCAACAGAGTAACAGCAACAGCTCAAGTCTGTCTCTCTGTCTTTATACTACCTTCAGGCTCTCTGCCTTAGCCTCCGCCTTAGGCTACACCCATAATCCCAGAAGTACTTAGACCCATAATCCCATCAGTACTAAAACCCATAATCCCAGGGATCATGGATCAAGTCTCAAACTCTAGAAGTCCCTGACCACCGACTCATGAGGCTTTGGGGGGACAACAAGACATATACCATAACACAGTACTTCAACAAATAACCTTGTGCATACATATTTTCATTGGAGATGTATCATTTATTTATTTATTTTATTTATTTTTTTTAATAAAGTTTGTTTGTTTATTTATTTTTATGGCTGGCTCAGCCTACCCTGAGAGCAGGGCTGGCACAGCATGTGGTGCCGGGGATCGAACTGCAGTCCCTGAAGCCACCCAAGCTTTCCTGAGCAGGCGCTTTAGACCACTGAGCCATCCTGCCAGGCCCCTATCTTTTTTTTTTTTTTTTTAATTTTTATTTATTTATTTTCTTGTTTCAGAACCTTTGTTTTTTTTTTTTGTTTGTTTGTTTTTTTTATTTTATTTTATTTTATTTTTCCAATTCTTTTATTGTTTAAATTTAACAATGGTTATATTACATATTTTTTATTTTTTAGATATAATTCTACTATGAAGTTGAGGCTGGCCTTGAACTCACTTTGCAGCCCAGGCTGGCCTTGAATTCACAGCGATCCTCCTACCTCAGCCTCCCAAGTGCTGGGATTGCAGGTATGTGCCACTATGCCCAAGATGGAAAACATTTTAAATAAAATATTTGAAGTTCAAAAAATAATAAAGCCAGGCTCTTGGTCTTTGTTGCTGCCATAAAAGTTTGCTCTCTGCCATGAGCTATTCTGTCTTGGAGCCAGCTGAATATGGACTGAAACTTCAAGTAACTGAGCTAAATAAATATTCACCCACCAAAAAGAAATAAAATAAAGCCAATGAATATTTTGAAAATATGTTTCAAAGAGTGTAGAATACAGATAATAGGTCTATTTAAATCCTTAAAATAAAATAACAAAATAACCACCCAGACATGGTGGCCCATGCCTGTAATTCCAGCACTCAGCAGGCTGAGGTTAGTGGATCATTCTGAGTTTGAGACCAGCCTGGGCTATAAAATGAGCCCAAGGTCAGCCTGAATTGCATAGCAAGAAGCAGCTACTTAAGTCTGAGTTTGAGACTAGAACCTGTCTAAAAAAGACAGAAAAAAAAAAGGTGGCTCTATCCATTTAAACATGAGATGGTAACAAAATAAAAAAGGGGGATATAAATGAAGGACCATTTTGTAATAAAAAAGGATATGTATATATATATATATATATATATATATATATATATATATATATATACATACAAAAATAGGATAGATACACAGCTACTTTCTCTTAATTCAATGCAAATAAATATTTGTGCTAATAGCATTTAGACAAGATATCATGTCTGCATCTTGTACTGTGAATCCTACGAAGATAATAATATGCAATGTGTTAATTATTGTAACTGTCCTACTAGCCTGTTTTGAAATTGCCTCATTATTGTTTCTTTCTCATTAAAATTAATTTTAAAAATAAAACCATGAGATAGAAACTGCAAGTTATTTGGGAAGTAATACTAATTCTACAAAAGGAGTATTCTTCCTAACAGCAACACTGCAAGCTCAAGTCAGCAAGAGTGATAGTCTGAGTGGTTTTTCTGATCATAATATTAATTTGCTCTGAGCCATTTGCAACCCCTAGTCTGGATCTCTTTTAAATCAGCAAAAATGGTGGCTGAATAGCGTTTGGGTACAATGAACCTTTTTTTTTTGTGTGGCTGGCTCAGCCTGTCCTGGGGGTGGGGCTACTGTAGCATGTGGTGCCAGGATCAAACCACTGAACCATCTCACTGGCCCAAACCGTTTTTCTTTACACCTCTGTCTTTTCTTTTTCTTTTTCTTTTTTTGCAGAACTGGAGATTGAACTCAGATGCTTGTGCTTACCAGGTAAGCGCTTATTCTACTGAGCTATCTCCCCAGACCCTTACTCTGTCTTTTCTATGTGTACAAGTTATGACTCCATTGTTATTAATACTATGCTCTAAGCAGCTAATTAAGTAGTTCACACAAAGGAGCTATGATATTTAGGTCAGCAAGGTTTGTGTAGAAAGTAGGGTGTCCAGTAGACCCACTGCTCCTTCCTCTGACCTTTGTAGGAAAGACTCCCCATGCTATCGATCAGAATTTTCTTGGATTTGGGTACAGCTTTTGCAAGTCTTCCCCTTAGAGGAGCAAGTTCAAGGTGATTTATAAAATTAATCTTAAAAAGATATTTTCAAAAAGAACAGCAAAAAACGATTTTGCATATATAGATTATTTAAATTTTACAGTTAATTTTATCGTACAAATTAAACAAACCATGTGCTTTTCACTGAAAGGTGTAGCAGAATAATTTTGGCTTTGAATTTCGAGCATTGTATGGAAATAAGTTAAAAAACCTTGCATGGTTTTGCTTCAGAAACAAGCACCATTAGGATTTTAAATTTTTAAAACTTAACATTTGAAAGAAATAGCTGACATTTATTTCTTACACAGGATTGATTAAAAGATAGTGAGAGACTGAATAACCTTAGAGTACCACAGTTTTTAAAAAATTTCTTGTACAAATATAGGTAGATGTGTCAAGAGAATATAATTTATAGTTCCAGGGACAATTTTGAAAATAAAATTAAATTAAGCACTTCCAGCATTGTCGATAGCACGTCTGTGGAAACTTTTCGCTGCTCCTGTTGTACCTGCCTCCCTTTAGTCTGTTTTATTCGCCACACACCTGCTCCCTGCCAGGACCTCTTGAGCAGAGCCCAGCGTGCCCCGGGAGGCCTCGCTGAAGCATGGAGTGCTAGCGCCTCAGGAGCCCGGTGCCTTCAGAGCCTGCGCCATCTGGAGCTTAATTGGCTCGGAAGGTGTAACTCAAGGTGAACTCTTTCAGAGATGAGACTCGTGTCGCATTAGCCTTAGTGACACCTTTTAATGCTTATGGTATTTTTCCTCCCTGTATTTCCAAAGCACCCAGGGATTTGCCTTGAGCAATAACCTTTTTAAAAATGACAATGTGAAACTATTAAAAATAGTTCATTTCATTCTATAATTTATATCCAAATTTGTTTTTTGAGAAACATATATAGAAATATATAGAGATGCATATATCTATGTCTATATCTATGCCCAACAGAACACATGCTATTATTTTCTAGAGCATAGGGTATTTTTAGTATGGATTGAAGGCTAACATCTCACTTACAATTAAGCAAATATTAAAGGAAACATGAAAGATCTTTATTTCTTGTCCTACTAAACATCATCTGCTGCCACTCTAAGAAGGTGTCCCTGTTATGCTCAGCAACAAGTGCTTCCCAGTTTCCAATTTTATATTATTTATTACTTCTTACTTGAATTATTTTTGCCAGTGTGAATAATGTACATGTTGGCTCCAAGAAGCCTGAGATTTTCTCTGCTTATCTCTGCATTTCAGAAATCTTGAAGGATGCCTGGCACTGTTGAATGAATATATGAGGGAGAGGAGGATAAACTCTTACCATGGCAGTTTTGTTGTGCCTCGTTTTGCTGATCGAAATGAGGGAAACACTGTCTCTGTATAAGATTATTGTGGAGCTCAGGTGATACAAACCAGGTGTACCATTAACCTAATTATTTTTCTTTTTTGTTGTACTGGGGATTGAACTTGGGATCTAGCACTTGCCAAGCATGCACTTATGCCACTGAGCTATGTTCCCAGCCCACATGAACCTAATTCTTACAGGAAATTATCCTTTCTTTTTTCATGGACCTCACAATGTGTATTATCAAAACAGAAACTTTGCGGGAAAATTATTGTTTAATAAAGCAGGAGCTATTAGCAGTTGTGAGGCAGTGTCAGGAATGTTAGATGTCTGCAATGCACAGCAGAACATGTGCAGTAGAAACATTATGTCTGTTTGTACTACACTGTCTCACTAGTTATTCACATAGATAGAAGACCTGCTTACTGTTGTTGAAGTTAAAATCTAATGCCACATTACATGCATTTCATGTAATGAAAACAAGCAAGCATTTTTGTTTGTTTCCTTTATCTTTAAGCTGAAGTCTCACTATATTGCTAGGCTGCCCCAGAACTCCTGGGCTCAAGTGATTGTCTTGCCTTAGTGCCCTGTGTAGCTGGGAGCAAAGGCACAGGCCACAACTTCTACCAATACACAGCTTTTTTGTTGTTGTTGTTTTTTTCCCTGAATATGGATCAGCAAGCAAATGCTTGGCCATGAAAGTCAGGTAAAGATTAAATCTTTTGAAAAATAATAAGATTTTCAGAGAACAGCTCAGTAGGTGTGGCATTGCATTTGTCAGTGGGTTTTAAAAACTGAAGTCCTGTGGAAGGACCTACAATGGAAAGCTAAGTTCTCCCATCTCACATATCTATCCATAGCTCCATTAGTAAATGTAACGCTCCAGAACAGTTTTTGATTTTTAGGTTATTTTGTATTAGAATCAGTACTGAAGGGCTGACTGTGAGCCTGCTAATCCCAGCTACTCAGGAAGCTGAGACAGGAGAATTCTACATTCAGGGGAACTTGGTGAGACTTTGTCTCAGGATGAAAAATTAAAGAGGACTGGGGAGGTCTTCAGTGTAAGAGCTCACATTCAACCCTTACTAAAAGAAAATTATTGGACACAAATGAAATCCAACAGAGTTAAAATTTCTTGGTGAATGCATCTCAAATACTGCTTTCCTCTCCCTTCTCTCTAACTTCTCTTTTGGTAGTTATTCATTAGTTTTACATTGACAAAGTTTACAATATATATTTTGTACAGCGAGGGTCTTCATTCTGAAAAATTAAATGGAAGGGGCAGTTACTGTACATTAGATATAGAAGAAATTACAGATGCAAATAGATCCATTTAAAAACATGTTCTGTCTTTCTGGTAGCCGAATCTGGAGATGACCTGCCAAATGGCACCTCGCAAAGGAAGGAAAAGAAGGAAGAATGAGTCTTAAGCTTCAGGCATCAGGTGGCTGAAGGAGAGAATGTGTTTGGTGACTGTCACATCTTTGCATCCTTCAATGATACTGTCATCCATGTCACTGATCTCTCCGGCAAGGAAGCCATCTGTCCTGTGACTGGTGGGATGAAGTTAATGGAGATGAATCCTCCCCATATGCTGCCATGTTGGCTGCAGGATGTGGCCCAAGGTACCAGGGTTCAGGCATCACTGTTCTGCACACCAGACTCCGAAACACAGGAGGAAACAGGACTGAGACCCCTGGACCTGGTGCACTGTCAGCCCTCAGAGCACTCACTCACTTGGGAATGAAGACTGGGAAGATTGAGGATGTCACTCCTATCCCCTCCAACAATATCTGAGGGAAGGGAGATTGCCATGGTCACCATCTGTGAACAAGGCTCAAATTGCTTTCTGTTCATAAATTACCTGTGTGTGCACTAAAATAATTACATAAACAAACAGACAGACAGACAGACAGACAGACAGATAGATAGATAAAATGTTATTGGTCCAAATGATCTTGTTTACATATACAAATATATCTCTTTCCTCCACTCCATCGTCCTTTTCCTCAACTCAGTAACTCCTTTTGAGTAAGTTCATTTCTTTTCCTCAGTATCTACTGTACTACTCAGATTCCATTTTCTTTTTCAGGTTCTCACTAAGGAGACAACACTATGTTTACAAATGTGGGTCTGATTTATTTCACTTAAGTGTATGGTCTCTAGCCATATCCATTTCCCAATAAAAGTCTCAAATTTGTCTGCATTATAGCTTAATAATACTCCATTATGTAGAATTGCTACATCTCCTTTATGCATTCCTCAGTTGATGGGCATCTGGGCTGTTTCCTGGATTTAACTATACAAACTGTGCTGCTGTAAACATGAGTGCACATACAACACTGCAGTATTATATTTTCAGTTCTTCTGAAAAATACCCAGGAGGGGAATAATGGACTAGAATGGGATCTCCAATCTTACTTATTTCTCCTGGTCTATGGAAGGGAGCACATAATGCTTAATTTGTTTTTTCTTCGTTTTTGAATTGTTTCTCCTTTCTGCTCCTCTTAAGTTCTTATGTATTTGTTTCATTTTTTCTTTCTTTTTCCATTTTTTATGCATATATCGGATAACATGAATAACTGATTGGAAGACAACACTGTGAAATTCATATTACTTTGTTAAGTGAAATTCTGTATCACTTATAATTTTTGTTGCAATTCTATTTTGTACTCCTTTTTAAATTAATTTTGATAAGAAAGAAATAGCAATGAGACATTTTCACAATAGGTTAGTAGGACAATTGTAATAATACATTGCATATTTTTGTCTTCATAGCAGTTGTTTAGAGCATAAGATGCAGACATGCCATCTTGTCTAAACACTATTAGTACAAAACTTTCTTCTCATTGAACTAAGAGAAAGTGGTTACATATATAGTCCAATAGCCCATAATAATATGGATTATCAACAAAACTGACAATTTCAGAAGTTATTGACTTGAACCTTTTACAGTTTAGCATATTAATATGGCTTTACTTTTTATAGCTCACAGTTAGACTTTTCTGCTGGATGGTTAAGACCAAGATAAAGAAAGACCTCTATAACAAAAAATGTAACTTTTGTATCTGACAGAGTCAGTCAAATCCCCTCAGGATTTACCCTGAAACCATTTATAGCACTTTGCAGATCATTTGCCAGTGTCAGTCATCTGGATGAGTCAAACCAATGCTTGACCAATTTGCTCTCTGTAAAATCCTGAGAGAATATTTTCTCTTTAGGTGACTCGCATTAGGCACACTATACATTGTTGATCCCTTCCTCTGTAGCTCCATAATCTCCTTGAACAGAAAATTTGGAACACCACTGAGTTATAGAATGTTACAGTTATTTTGTACTCTACAAAATAAAATTTAAAAAATCAAAAATAACTAAAAAATAAAAAATAATAATTTAAATTACCAATCTTCTAATCTTTGAGAAGAATCACATCTACAATATAGTGGAATCACTCATTGTTTGGATTAATGTTTTGGTGCTTTGTCATTTTGCTTCCTCAGTCCCTTGTGGGGATGCTTCAAGTTTTCCTTGGTTATCCATGTAAGCATTTTTTTACATGACTTCAGGGAAAATTATTTTTACTTTATTGCATATTCTTCCCAATCCTTAAATTTTTTCCTTTTATTTCTTTTCTTACAAACGATGATTTCTAATAATATCCTATCATAATGTGGAGAGAAAACAATTTCATAGTGTTCTAGCACTCATTTTACTAAAGAGAACCCTGCTATCGAGTTCTGCATAAGATACATTTTTCACTGTGAAAGATTAGATAATTTCTTCTTTTAAAATTATGGTTCTTTTAAAAATGTAATTAGTACAGGGTCTGCAGGGTCTTACACATTGGACTTAGAGTGATCCTCCTGTTTTCAGCCTCCCACATACTGGGATTATAGGCACATGGAAATCTCAGCATGCCTAGGGGTGGGGGGTGGACAGCTCAGCACACAGGAGATCGAACTCTAGTCCCTGAGCTCTGCCTATGTAGGTGCTTTAGTCCACTGAGCTATCTGGCTGCCCCCCCCCCCACATGAACTCTTGAACAGTCTTCTAACCTCTCACTTTATGCAGTACGTAAATTCTGATTACAGCTTCTTGTGCATCACTTATATCTTCTGTTCTTGTGTGATGCTAGAGCCCAAGAGTTTTAATGTCCAGCTCCATTTCTTGATGTAGCAACCCCCCTCTCTGCAGCTCTGTGTTTATCATCCAGTTTCTCAGTTCTTCTACTTCCTTTTCTTTGTTTCTGTCACTTGAGAATTTCCCTTTTTTCCCTCCAAGCCTAACGTTGAATTAATTTCTTTTCTAATTTCACTTAGTGCTAATATTATTTTATCTCTGTATTAGTACTGCTTACCAGATTGCCTGCATAGGAATCCAATTTATATATTGGATATATGAACTTCAATGTATAAATATGTATATATATACTACTATAATTTTGAAGTTCATTTCTTTTTTTATTTTTTCCTTGTCTATTTCCTCTGAAGACATTTAGCCCTTGTTGAATCATTGGTTTCCTTAAATTACTAGAATCCTTGTTTTGGGTTCCTATGTTTGAAAAAAATGATTTGGTTAATTATTGTAGGCCATTTGGTGTGGGTTTCTTCAGAGGCCGTATAGTTCCATTTTCCTATTTTCTTCAATTGGAGGGATAACTCTACACTATAATTTTTCCAAGCACATTGAAACCTTCCTTATTATTGAAGTAGGAAGAGCTTTGCTCGGGCGAGGAGTGCTTTAGTGTCTTTACCACTGGATGGAGCTGCCTTCTCTTTTCATTTCCCCAGTGGATGTGATGGTTTATTTTACCTTTCCCTCTTTCCTTCTAGGGTCTGACAATATTTCAGAGTCTGTGTCTTTCTTTGGTGGAAAAGCAAATTTGAGTTTTACCTTTGAGAGCTAGAATACTACTTCATGTACTTTACACATGAGAAATAACCTATAGTGGAAGGGAGGCAGAGTTGCCTAGGTAGTTTAGCTACACTAACCATAATAGTGAAGTCTGTTGTCACCATGGTCCAGCCTTTCTTTTTTAAGTAGCTGCCTGAGCTAGCAGTTCTCTAGGTCCCCTTTCTAAAACTCATTTTCATGTCTGATGTTTTGGGATATAAGTCTTCTTAATTGTTTCCCCCACCATCTTGAAATGTTTTGGGCCTCCTGGCTTTGCAGAGCTCTCAAGGCTTTGTTTCTTAAAAGCTATTCCTTGTGTTTTTCAGTGGGACCTGATTAGTGAGGAACGATAGCTGTGCACACTCAGTCTGCCACACTGAACTAGAAGTCTTCACTGTCCCTTACCAGATTTAGAAATGTCTTTAAATAGCATAAAGGAGCAAATGTATTTTTATGTTTTTTTTTTTAAAATAATGAGAACACAGAGATATAAGACAAAGCTAATATAAGGTACAACTTGATGAATTTTTTATGACATGAATAGATCCTGGTGGCTAGATAGAAAAATGAAACCCTGCCAGAACACCATTTTTGTCATGGAGAGACTTAAGCTTTGTCTCAAAAGATCAGGAAGCTGATGAGAGGCTAAAAGCCTCTCTCAGCTTAGGTCTTTCTATATTTAGGATATGTTTTTTTCAGCAAGGACAGGAAAATACTTTGGATGTTATTTAATTGTTTTGATTTGGTGACTCATTCTATCTTTGAATCTTTGGGGTTTCTTTTAGGCTCCAACAGTATTGTGAAGCCTCCTCCAGTTCTGTTTTAGCACCGAACCATGCCTGCTTGAACCTCTGCATGAGTTTTTTTTTTTTTTTTCTTTTTTCCTTGTTTCAGAACTTTTGTTTGTTTATTCACTCATTTTTATGGTCGGCTCAGCTGGCCCTGAGGGCAGGGCTGGTGAAGCACGTGGTGCCGGGGATCGAACCATGGTCCCTGAAGCCGCCCAAGCTTTCCGAAGCAGGCGCTTTAGACCACTGAGCCATACCACTGGGCCCCTCTGCATGAGTTCTTAAGCACATTATTTTGTTTCATTTAGTGCATTGCCTTTAATTGGCCATTCCCACCAGAATAGGTTCTAGTGTATCATTTAGAAAGGTCAAAAGGTACAGAAATTTCATATCTCTACAATAGAAATTTTATTAATTTAGGAATGTATCAGGGTTTTATGTAAAGAAATATGAGGGAAAATTATAAATAGAATTTTACCAAATTTTTGTTGATATTATTTTTCTTTAGGGAGAAGTTTAAGATACTTTATTTTGACTACTTGAAGGGAAACAATGATGCACATATAGATCCAGCTGATTAATGTGCTGTAGGCTATTGCTCTAAAGTACAAGATCTTAGTCTCTTGGCTGACCAGCAACCACAAGTTCTGCAGTGCCCTGCAGAATAGACTGGAAGAAGAAATGAGCAAACGTTGCATCTGTGCTTTCAAAGTTTGCCAGTTCACTTGCTTTTACTTCTTTTTTCAATTGGTCATTTTTGCAGGATATAAATGATTTACACTATCTACAGTGGCTTCCATCCTGCAAGAGGTTCTGCACCTGTCTTAGGTGCAATAAGAGTGACTTGGTTCGTCATGAGTTTTTAGTTTGTTTTTGCAATAAAAAAAGTGAACTAGGTCAACTGTGTATTACAAAATTTCTGAGTTCCCAAATGATTAAACATAAACGTAAAACTCATTGAATGATACATGCTTGACATTTCAGATAATTGAACTTTAAGACAAATATCATGATTTCTTAGCTATGCAACTATTCTCTCATTTGACTAAAGGCCTTAAGTAACTAAACATTTTTTTGGCCTTTTCCTAGGTAATGTGCATGTCTATCTTTAGTGTTTAAAATAGCAAATGTGTCTGAACACTTTTTATTGCTTACCATGTTAGCAATCTATCAGCACTTTCAAATTCATTTACATTATTTTTTAATTTTTAAAGTTTGTGCCTCACATACCAATGCTGAGTGAGCATTTCATTTTCTTCTGAAGGAACTGTCTTCACTGAGGTTCTCTTTCTCCTCTGCTTATCTATCTTTCAACCTGAAAGCATAAGTTCACAGACTTTTTTTTTAAATGAATTTAGGACAGGGTCTACATTTTAAAAAAGGTAGACCTTCACACTTTAGAGCATCTTTCTAAACTCTCATATCCTAGCTTTCTAGGACAACAAATTAATTTATATATAAAAAGTACATATCAGAGATCACTAGTCTGTTAATATTGTTTATAATTTTAGAAGAAAAGAAGGAAAAAAATGAATGGATGAATGCAGAAATATTTTAAAGATATATATTTATAGCTTGTAAGTCTGTTTCCCAGATATTTTAAAGTCGATATGGTTATACATAGGGGCCAGGCAGGATGGCTCAGTGGTCTAAAGCACCTGCTTAGGAAAGCTTGGTCGGCTGCAGGGACCGCTGTTTGAGCCCCGGCACCACATGCTGCACCAGCCCTGCTCTCAGGGCAGGCTGAGCTGGCCATAAAAATAAATAAATAAACAAACAAAAGTTCTGAAACAAAAAAAGAAAAGTTTTATTTTTTTATTTATTTATTTTTTTTTTTAAGAGTGGAAATAGTTTTTCTTGTGCAAGAAAATAAATTTAAAGAAAAAATTCTCTTTAACTTGTATGTAAATTGCAAATACATGGAATGTGTGCTATAAACTCATGATAGACAACACTAATCCATTCCAACATTCTTTCCTGCTGAGTTAAAAAATGATCTAAGGAATACTTTGAGGAATCACCATGAATCAAAATAGAGTTGGTACAAAGGATGAAATTGGCTAACCACTTCTGAATCATTGTATTATTAGTGATTCCCCTGTTTTCAGCCTCCCAAGCCCTGGGGTTACAGGCGCCTACCACCACGCCCAATTTCAATCGCTGTCTCAGCGGGGGTGGGGCTGGCATGGCACACCAGGGATCCAAACCCCAGCCACTGCGCTCTGCCTAAATAGGCACTTTAGTCCACTGAGATCTCTAGCCAGCCCTAAATTCACAGATCTTAAAGCAACCCAGTAGATCAGGAACTTGTGGTTATATAAAGGCAGGTCTAGGGCCCAGCGGAATGGCTCAGTGGGCTAAAGCGCCTGCTTGGGAAAGCTTGGGCGGCTTCAGGGACTGTGGTTTGATCCCCGGCACCACACGCTGCGCCAGCCCTGCCCTCAGGGCGGGCTGAGCCGGCCATAAAAATGAGTGAATAAACAAAGGTTGTGAAACAAGAATAAAAAAAAAAAAAAGAAAAAAAAATAGGCCGGGCATGGTGGCGTACGCCTGTAATTCCAGGACTCGGGAGGCTGAGGCAGGCAGATGGTGCAAGTTTGAGAGCAACCTCAGCTACAAAAGTGAGCTCAAGGTCAGCCTGAACTGCATAACAAGACCCTGTCTCAAAAAGACAAAAATAAATAAATAAATAAATAAATAAATAAAGGCAGGTCTATTAGATACAGCAGCATGGTAAGCAGGAGAAAGGGATAAATGGAGCCCAGTTCTTACCTGTCCTGTATAGAGAAGCTAAAGTCCCCAAATTGAATTTCCTATCATATCATCCCCCCTAGTTCAAACCCTATAAGTTTCTTCATGGCATCCTGAATCCACACAGGCTTGTCTTCTGATATTTAGGGAGATGAGGACCCCCAACCCTACAATTAATACTAAATTGTTTTCATAATGCTAAATTATGAATAAAAATTAAAAATGAACAAATGTCTTTATATCTTAGTGTGGTAGATTAAGTGCTAGATCATCATGGTCATCCGGCTTCATTAAGGAGATGAAAGTTAAGTTACATTTCAATAAGTATACATGGGCATACTTAGATGTCCTGCTAATTATGTGCCAAATGAAGATTTCTGTGGTTGGACAACAGAACACGTCGATACAGGAACAGGAGCATTAAGAGAGAAGCATGAGTAGGCTTGCCTGTCATTTAGGAAGGACCCCCCAAAAGCTTCCCTGACTAGGAAGGATGGAGCAGATCAAAACCCAGAAAGAGATTAGATCAGAAAGCAGAGGATGCTGACCTGTGTGACAAGAATGTATGTGGGTCTTAGACACAAATGACATTTAAGGGAAAGGTTTAACGTTAGGTTTCTACTTTAATATCTGATCAATTTTAATAAATCAAAGAAAGATGAATAAGTGTTAAGAAAAAGACTTAGTTCTTTGAACAATCCACATTCTGACAAGGTGCACTAAGCTGAATTGCTGCGCTCTTGTCAGAATGTGGAGCCCTGAGGTGATGAGAGAAAGAAGAGATGGTCTGAGCTCACGAGTCCTGAGCAGAGGCAGCTTCTGCAAACCTAGTGAAGCAAGGATAAAGATGTGTGCAGGACCCAACCACTGCTTTGCCTAGAACCTTCTCAAACAGTGCTCAACAATGTAACTTACAATATTTTTGTTTTCTCAGCATGTTATTCTCTATTAATGTTTCTTTTAGACTTTGTTAAAGTTAAAAAATTAGAAAATTCAGTATTGTCAAAACAAAATAAAAATTAATGATTCTATATTTATCTCCACAATGCAGTTGGTATTTGAATTCCATACAGATGGATAAAGCTTTCTATCCATTATTTATATAACAGTCCATCATGGCTTGGGTATTGTTTTTCTGATGCTAGTGTAAAAGGACCCAAACATACATGCACACATGAATAATATTGTTACTAGAAACAAAGAGAATGCTATGTAATGACACAAATTCAACCTATGAAGAAAACAAGGAGTGAAACAAATATAAATACATTACCTATATTCTATGAAATGCAACATACATTTAAAAATGCTTTTGCTCAAAATGTATGATTTCCCACTTCTTTCTTTCCTTCCCTTCCAAGTTGAAAAGATTTGATTATCAGTGTGACCTAGTTTATCCTCTCCTTGAAGAACAAAGAAGAAACCCTAATGTAACCTTAAAATTACTGATAGGACATAAAAGGATTGAGTGAAATCCTTTGGAGGACATTATTAATTTCTAAAGTCTTGATAATTTGATACTTTTTATGTGTATGATTTGTGTGTTGGTTGTACTAATTACACATCATGTTTAGAAAAATACTTTTGTGTCGAGCCGTGTAAATGTCAGTCTCATTAGCTATCATCATTACCTGTCAGAAGGAAGCTGCTCTCTGTGAGTGATCATTTCTCCTTCCATTTCCGTGGCTGCATACAAATGTAAAAATTGTTTGGAGCGTTCTTTTTATTTTTAATGCCAGTAACCCTTTTGCTTTCCTTCAAGGTGTTTACAAACTAGTCTCTAAACTTGAAAAAAAGAAAATTGGCTTGGCCATAAGCAACCAGCTTGAGCTAATTCCACTGAGTTTACATGCAAAATGTGGCCTCATGAAAGGACCACTCCTTTGGGCAACTAAAGTCTACTGATGCTAGCTAACATTCTTATTTTATTGTATTGTATTTTATTTTATTTTCTACAGAACTGGGGACTGAACTCAGGCCCTTATGCTTCCTCAGCAAACACTTATTGTACTGAGCTATCTCCCCAGCTCCCAATGTTCTTTTAATGCCACAATCTATACTGGGTCCTGCAAGTTCAAGAAGTGATTTTGTCATGGCTTAAACTCTTACTACCTTTCCTTTAATGGTAATATTATTATATAATTAGGGAAAATAACAAATGGATTTTGAAATTTAAAGTTTGGCAAAGATTTATTGATCAGGGGACTTGCGGTCCAAATCAACCTTGTAAATTTTTACCAGTGTTGTTCTTGTTAGAGAAGTTGATATAAATTTTGAGAAATTATAATTTATTGGTTTTAAGATAAGCATCATTGCTTATTTTTTCCAAAAAAAATCTATTTGATATTTAAAGATCATTATATACATTGAATTTCATGTTTACATAATTTTTCTCATAGCTTTAGTAGTTTTAAATTCAAGTATCATGACAAATGAATACTAAGCAAACAGGTTTTTATATCTAAAAATTGTCTTGCTGTCTCATAATAGATACTTTTATTACTGTCATCAGTCATTCCTTACAGCACAGAACTCCACCTCCTGCTGAAATTTTGGTGGCATGATAGAATTCACTTAACTATTTTATAGCAGAGTCAAAAAAAGATTTCAACTTGTCCTTACAATATATTTTCATGTTTCTTCAAAGCTGAAAACCAGTTGAATAGATTCTGGTTAACATAAAATGTGATGCTATAAAAATAGCACTTGGGAGGCTGAGGCAGGAGGATTGATGTGAGTTCGAAACCAGCCTGGGCTACAAAAGTGAGCTCAAGGCCAGCCTGAACTGCATAGCGAGACCCTGTCTCAAAAAAGACAAAAAAAAAAAAAAAAAAAAAAAAAAAAAAAAAAAAACTCCCTGAATTTTCATTATCTAACTTACATAACACACAATATGAGAAATACAGGAATACATTAGCAAAAGGATCTTCTTCTGCAATCTAGCATGTTTCCACACACATAGCAGTATGATATGCTTGGTATCATAGCAGTATCACATCGTGTTAGTTTTATCTAAGGTTTTGAAAAGTAGTCCACTTGAATTGAATATAATTCTTTCAGAGCCACAAGTTCCATTAATATATATTTGTATTACAGAAATCTGCAAATCTAACAATTATTATTTAAAATATTTTAAAAATATTTTAGCCTACACATAATTATTATACATATTTTTGTACTATAGTGCTACAGTGTAATGTTTCAATCTACATACCATAAACAGATGAGGGTAGTTACATCTACCACCTCAAGCATTTATCATTTTTTAGAGTTGAATGAATTCAAAAGCTTCTCTACTAGCAAGGCTGCAGTGAAAAAGTAACCTTCCTATGTTGTTGGTGAGGATATAAACTAGTATAACCCCTGTGGAAATCAGTCCAGAGATTTCTCAAAGAACTAAAATCAGAAATTCTGTAAAGTTAACTATTCCCCTTCTAGAATCTTCCCTAAAGAATTGAGGACATCACACTTCAGTGTTACATGAATTCATAATAGCTAAACCCTAGAAGTAGCCTGTATGCCCATCCATAGGCAACTGAATAAAGAAAAGAGGACATCCGTACATAACGGAATACCACTTTTTAATAAAGACACTCAAAGCATCAATAGGAAAGTGGAGGCAGCTGTACAAAATGATGTTGTGTGAAACAAATCAGACAAATGAACTTAAATGCTATATGATAGCTCCCATTTGATAATGGGGTCAACACAAATAATTCATGGAAGGAGACAAAGGAATGGATCTCTAGAAAATGGGAAAAATTCCAAGAGAGTAAAGGGGAGGTGAGACTTTTTGTTGTATAGTGGCATCATCTAGTTTTACTATGTATGTCTTCAATACTCCAAATACTTTAAATTTTCTTCTATTATTATTCTCTTTTTTATGGGACAATGTAAAAAATATTTTCTGATATTTAGAGAAAATCAATGTAATTATCAGTACTTTGCTTAAGAATTTGTGATATTTTAAAATAATGGTATATGATAAAGAGTTAAATTTGTATTGATGAATTTCTTTCCACAACCGAAAGTAATAATTGCTACATTTACTAATTGGGTGATAGGCTTATGCCCATCATAATGCCATAATTTATATCCACATAATACTTGTGATTTATTACTGTTGATTTTTAGTTATTGCATGGAGATTTGGAGCATAATGACTAACATAAATGTATATTGAAATTGATAACCCAGAACTACTATCCAAGTAAAGCAAACAACAGGTAATATAAACTAAAACCGGAAGCGCTCTATTTACCCAATGGATTCAAACTCCAAAAAGAGAATTATTTTAAACACTGAGATATTTGATAATCAATACATCAGTCCAAACAGTAACACATTCAGAAGGGTATCTATTCTAGATGTTGTTAGATCAATGAAATTTTAAAATTTCTGATTCTGTTTTTATAAGTTAAAGTAACATGGGATACATTAATGATATTAGAACAAGATCCTTACCACTAAAAAAATTACACAATCAAATAGAATACAGGTTTTTGGAGTCAATCAAATGTAATAATAGCAGTAAAGGAATCTGTGATGTAACTGCTGTTCCTTCAGATGTGGTACCTTGCACAGTGCAAACATCAACCCTCATACATAGCAGCTTTGTTGCAACGCAGCACCTGAGCTTTCCCAGCATGCATGGCAAGTGAGCTAAAGTTTTACCTCTGTAAAGCTTTTCTTCATGCTTGTGATGGGGCAAAAGAGACTGGAGGGTCACTTAAGTTCACTTAACCTATAGATAAACTCACTCCCTAACCCTCTGCTATGCAGCTAGCCATAAACCCACTTAGAGAAAACCAGGGTCATAAAATAGGAACAAATAGAACAACTTGGGGAATAGGGTAAACATTAAACTAAAATGCCCCAGGACAGAAAGATTGTCAACAATGTCTGGGAAATGTAAACGTTGTGGTAATTGTGTGACATCCTTGTAAAAGTCTTGAAAATGAGATAACAAAACGTGGTTACTATGGAAATCTGAAAAGCATACAACTGAAAACAAAGGTTAGGCAGGTACTGAGGACTTTGGAAGTCCTGACTCAAAATCAGGGCATCAGTCAGTTGCAAGCTTGCAATAAAGCTTCCTTGTTCCCCCGCACTTGGTTTCTTTTTGTGGGGGGTTTTCTTTGTTCTCTGTTGTCTGCTGCTACACAGGAATATTAAGTGTAACAGAAAAAGATGCAATTCTTGCCAGTAAAATACACGATTGTTGTGTCTACACAGTACTACTTTGGGCACACAACGATTGGCAAGTATTATTTTCATTTTAGATTGAAAACTTGAAAGATTTTTTGTCCATTTTGAGGATCCTCCCTTTTGTGAGCAGGTTCTACGTGCTGTTAGGAAAAGATTGGCTACTATACATTGTGGAGACCAAGATTCGAACACTGACCGCACTGCCCATGATCATTAGATGGACTTCAGCATAATCTGTGGCAGAGCTTGAGGGTGTTAACAGATGGAATAAGTTGGAGGGCCAGAGCTGGGCAAAGGTCCTGAATAGGAGAAACGAATCCACAGGACAGAATTAGCTAGGTGAACTTTTTAACACTGTTGCAATGTGTTCAGTATATATTAGTTGACTACAATATGTTGAATATATATATATATGTATATATACATATATACATATATATATGTATATATACATATATATACATATATACATATATATATGTATATATATACATATATACATATATATACATATATATACATATATATATACATATATGCATATATATTCAAGTGAGATATGTTTTGGACATATAGAAAAGTATATATGTACATATTGAGAAATATAAAGCAAGAAGGTGTTATTTATTGCATGAATTTATGGCACACAATCGAAGGGGAAAAAGGTTAGGTTTCAGACCAGTAGCTCCAATGCTGGGCTGTTCATGAAATCCCCAGGGACATAACTCTGAGCCTTGCTTTTGACTCATAGGCCTGACATCGCACCAAAGCAACCTGTACTATTTTCAAACTACATAGGTGATACTAATTCACACCCAGTTGAACCCAGTATGATTCTCCTTACTCCTGTTCGGAGGCACAAAGGAGGCCTACCTTTCAAAGCAGTCATTTAGAAAATTAACAAATCCTTCTATGAGTCGAACTGTCAGGAGCATTGCAGGCATTGCAGACACAAATGGGATTCAGTTTATAAGGAGTTTAGCATCCCATGGGGTGAAAAAGATAACCTGGAAAGAGTAGCCTGGGGCCCGAGTTGTCATTCTACTTGTCACCTTCACAAGAAATCTGAAATGCTTCCCCTTGTCTTGATTCTTTTCCTTGGGATCCAAGGTCCTTGTGTGGGCTTCCTAGATGACATTCGGAGATAAAGGAGCCAGTCAATTATTATTTCCTAGCTAAGGAAATTCAACACAATTATACTTCTTATGGAAAAGGTAGGAATACTTCTTGTCTTGCCACAATAGGGAGTTGCATTTTAGAATTTAAAATTCCACTAAACTTTAACATATCCCCTTTCCGTTACTGGTGTGGATATATTCTCTACATTAACTTTAAAATATAAAAGTGCTTCTTTCTGAGTTAATCTATAATTTTAAGGACATAATTATAATTACAAATACAGAGTTATTATTCATCATGCTGGAATGATAGCTAATCCTGTTATCATCTTGTTAGAATGGTAGTTTCGTGCTGGTGATTGTTTTTCTATTTTTCTACCACTGATTTATTCTTTGTCTGAGCCAACTTCCCTGTGTTCCATTGTTCCACTCTTTCTGCACCTCACACTTCACGGACCATGCTAATGGAATATGTTACTGAGTTTTCATTTACATGCTTATAATATGCCATTCTTTATAATCACTGCCATAAGTATTCTAACGTGTGTATCATTTGTCTATCTATCTATCTATCTATCTATCTATCTATCTATCTATCTATCTATCTATCTATTTATCTATCTATCTACCTACCTACCTACCTACCTACCTACCTACCTACCTACCTACCTACCTATCTGGTCACTGAATTAATAAAACAGCTTATTCTAAGCACTATTGCAAGTCACAGTTTATAGTGACAAGGTCATAAAAATGCACATGATAAATGTATCTTTGTAAGATACTCTCAGGCAGGTAAAATGTTCACAATCTTTTGTTCTTGTGTAATGATTAATAAATATCATTGTTTTCATTGCTTTTAGATTTTTATAGAGTCATTTAAAATATCACTGGAGAAAAGACTGGACTCGCCTTGTGCCTTGTTCTCCACATGAGGAGTGTGCAGTGCATTTTCTTTAAGTAGAAAGTTTCGCCTAGTCTGTGTCTTTTACTAAGGTTGAATAACTAACCAGGTATTAACTCCTAAGCGTATCACACTGAAAGATTTTATGTGAGGTATCTTTCCTCCAACAACATTTCTCTTGATTGGTGCAGCACATAAATTTCTCAAGTAATGTTGAGTTATACCTTAAATTTATTTTGTGATTTTCTGTTTGGGGATGGTTGCACCTACTTTGCAAACTTAGAGAGGAATTCTCTACTTCATTTCTCCCCACTAATTAAAAGGCCCCAGCCATGATATGAAAAAGAGTTTTTTTCCTCTAAATTAGAATAAAAGAACAGTATGTATGATAGTCAGGATACAACCTGGGTCCATAAATGCCAACACTAGAGCTAGTATGTATAAAGTAAAATTTATAAAAATGAATAAAAATAAAAGTATAATAAAATAAAATAAAGTAAAAATAATAATAAAGTAAAATAAAATAAAAGTGAATATTTAAATCTTTAAAAATTATTATAGTAGAAGACACATAGGCATAATACCCCCACCAAAAAAAACCCCAATAGTCTCCTTTGCTTCAGACACACTTATCCCATCACTCTTGCCACTTTCTGAAGCAGTTCTGGAATTCCTCTCTCATGAGAATCTTCAGTTGCACTATTATGGCTATTGCCATGTCCTTAATTTGAAATGTGTGCCTTGCTTTGTCATTTTGACTATAAGGAAGAGCTACAAGTAGCACTATGAGAGGCTCACTGAATGAATGGATCAGGAGACATTATAATTTTTTTGTTTGATAGAAATTGCTGTAAATACTTTGATCCATGCAAGATGTCTAGGCAGCCATGACAGAGTAGGAAGATGCAAAGAGTGAAAATGCTACTCTGAGGTGGAGAGTTCAAAGCTATAGAAACATACAATTAACATCCTGAGGTTGCCTTTTTGTACTAGTTGCATTATTTTAAAGATATCTTCTCTGAGTACCAATTTATTCACTATTATGAACATCTAATGCATAGTGAAATACATAAACAATAGTATTTACTTAACAATGGTGTTGAATTAATTTCAGAATTATGTAGTTATGGAAGTGATACATATAGAAAATCAATAATTCAGTGTTTCTGTGGTTGAAGTCCATTTCTGGAGTTTACTGTAACTAATGCTCTCAGGGGGAAATGGTGATAGTAATTTGTTATCTCATCAGAATTCTACAGCCAGTGAGATAGCTCAGCTGACTAAGTGGACATGCAGCTGCTTAGGCAAGCACACAGATTCTGGGCACCACCTGCCCCGCTGGCCCTACCCCTGAGCACACTGTGCAGGCCACTGAGACTGGGCGTAGTGGTGCATGTCTATAATTTCAGAGCTGCTGAGGCTAAACACAGGAGGATCACTATAAAGTCTGAGCTGTGTAGTGAGACCCTGTATCAAAAACATAAAAAAAAAAAATCAGAACTCTCACCAGCACTACCCATATGAATTCATAGCATTTCAAATAAAAAATTTGGTGTAGGTTTCATGTTCCAGTAAATATTTACCTCCTACACTTTAGGAGATAATCAGATACAAAAATAAAAATACCATATTTCAGAGCCAACAGATTAAGTTTGTCACTAGAGGGAGACCTAGTCAGATTTTGAAACTTGCCCCAACTCCCACAATGAAGAAATTCTTTTCTTTCCTTGATAATCACAAAAGATAACAGAAAGGATAATTTGGGAAAAATTCAAGTAAGCAGTATTCCAAGCAGGAGGATTGGGGAGCTTTCTTTTCTATTCTTTTTCTTTTTCCCTTTGAATGGTCTTTTTTTTTTCATTTTTTAATTCTTATTCGTTTTAATGGGAGAAAAGATAAAATAGGGATGAAATAGTTTCAAAACAAGTTAGTAGTATGGTTACAATAATTAATACAACATATTGTATTGTTGTCTTCATAGCAGTTATTCAGAGAGCAGGATGCAGACCTGATATCTTGTCTAAACAATATTAGTACAAACTTTTATTCTCAATAACTAAGAAAGAGTAGCTGTATATCTATCCTAACTCTCTTGTGTCTTATAAGTAGATTGTAAGTCAAAGATATAGTAATAATCATAAAACAAAAAGAATAATAAAACAATACTCAAAATATTAATTAATTAAAATTAAATTAAATATTTCAAAACAATATTCCAGAATTCAAATCAAATTGTGAGTCCAACTTAAAGGTCTGAATACTGTGCATCATATGTTTGAATCTGTAATCAATTCAGAGTGCTCCTGTAGTATCTGAATAGGTTAACATATACAAAAATATCAACTAAGAAAAAGTTTCCATGGTAGTATAGAATTACTAAGAATAAAACATAACATATGACAAATATGTGACCAGAACTTCTAATAGTTTGGGGATAGGATACCACACAAAGTTCTAGTATATCGTGTACTTGAGCAGTGTCCATGATGCTTACTGGCAGCCAGGTGTCACTTGTGGGACTGAGCTACTGCTAGTTCCTTGATATCCACCCTGTAGATACAGCCAGAATCATGACCCATAGGGTGCAAAAGAAGTCCATTTGTACAACATGCTGATGGAAATATTTTGCTGCCATATACAAAAGAATAGTTGAAAGACTGCTTTTGTATGCCTCTTCTTCTCCTGTGTTTAATTGTTTTCCCTATTTGGTGGGCTCTTTCCATTTCCCTTCATGGAGTTGTGGTCATTTTGATCCCTTTCTAGAATATCTTTTAGTAAACTGTGTAGGGTTGGCTTTGTCATCATGAAATTCTTTAGTTGTTCTTTGTCATGGAAGCATTTCACTTCTTCATTACACTTGAAAGAGAGTTTTGGAGGTCATATTAGTCTGTGTTGGAATTTGTTTCTTGCAAGACTGGAAATACTGTGCCTCATGCTCTTCTTGACTCGATGGTTTGTAAAGAGAAAACTGCCATTACTCTGATGCCATTATTTAAACAGATCCTTTAAATGTGATCTGTTTCTTTTGTGTAGTGGCTTTTAGTCTACTGTTCCTGTGCTCAATTTCTAGGATCTTGATTATTACATGTCTGGGCATGGTTTTAATTGGTTTGATGTGATTTGTTCTATATGTTTTGGTTACCCGAATATCAGATTGTTTCCCAATATTTGAAAAGCATTCTTCTATTACTTCTGTCCATATTCTTTTTATATCATTTGTATTGATTCCTTCTTTCTCATTGATATCTATTAGTCTCATGTTGTTCATCTTTGCATCATCTTGCAGATGTTGAATCATTTTTTCCTGCATCCTAGTTGTTTTCAAGAGATCTTTTCTTACCTTTTTTTTCACTAGCTGCAATGGTGTCTTTAAGGTCTGAAAGTCTGTTTTCACTTTCATTGAAATGGTTTTGCCATCTTGCAACTGAGGATTTAATTTCTTGTGTAGCACTTTGAACCTGCTTCATGCATTCTATTTCTTTCCTTTATTGCTCTTTCAAGGACTCCATGATTTTTCTATTCTCATCTATTTTTAAATCAGTGTCTTCTTTAGGAGTATTTAGTATTTCTTTCATTATAGTTAGCATTTTTTTTTTGCTCCAGAAATTATTTCTGATCTGGTTTCCTCTATACCTTTCTGCAGTTTTATTTTCTTCAGATGCTATTATCTCAGGGATTTTAGGTGTGTGATTTCCAATTTCTTCTATGCTGTTGTCTCCTGTATCTGTTATGGGTGGTCCTGGGACCTGAGAGCACATTTTGCTCCTTCTCTTTGTCATTTTGTATAGCCCTGCCTTCCGAGCTTTCGTGTAGTACTTTGGCAGAGTTCTTACCTTAGCACCAGATCTGGATCTACCAAGTTCAAACTCATCCAGGTGGGTGTGGCTTGGATCTGTCTGCTGTGATTCACTTCTTTCTGCTTCAGCCCTTGGAGATGAACCTGCTGTACCACTCTGGAGAGATGTTCTGCTCTTGGATCAACTGGGTGGGTCTTGGCTTTAGCCTCTCTGCAGGGAGTTTGTCACAGTTTTACACATTGGGCCTGTCTGATGGATGAAGTTCCACTCACACGCCAGGCCTGGTTGCTAGGTCAAATGAACTTCTGGAAGGCCCTTGGTAGGCTTTGAATGTCTCTTAATTGAGTTTTATGGAATAGAAAATAAACTTCTTGTTTTACAATTAAAATCATATCTCCATAGCAATTCTGCAGGATGATAAATCAACCAGAAGATATGAGCCTGTTTCCCTCTGTTTAGTTACTGGGGACTGGAAGCATTGAGCCAGATCAACACCCCAGAGAGGTAACAAGTAACTGAGAACAATGTGTCCCCTCTTGGCAACAGTCTGGCATGGATGTATGTATGGCAAAATACTATTTCTTATCACTCGAATTTTCAGTGACCCAAGATAGCGTGTGTATGGATAGGCATCCTTTTTTTTTCTACTGCATATTTTCTGTAAAATACATTTCTCTATAATGCTGAACCACAGCACTTCTGAGGGAGGAAGAGCGTGGCTCATTCCGTCCATTTTGTAGAAGTAAAAGCCAAGAAGTAGGTAGAGGAAAAATGTCTCTCTGAGGAGATCTTCCAGACATTCATTATTTAGAATTCAGATTCATGGGGAATGATGTGCACTTTTAGAATTATACTCAGTTAATTATACTTCTTTACCAAAAAAGAGACTGAATATAGAACTTACTTAATGGCAATGGTTAGTTAATGGTTAGTAAGCAAATGATGCCAATTTATTTTTCTTTTCTATCTGCCTATCTATCTATCTATCTATCTATCTATCTATCTATCCATCCATCTATCTATCAATAATTTTACAAAGGAAAGGTAAAGTTTTACTTAAAAAATTAGAAATTAGCTTAAGTATGAATGTAATTGGTCATAAAGTTCTTCTTAAAATAATTTTAGGTGCACAGTGTAAATTAAATGCTTGTACATATATAATGAATAAATATCAGTGGGGAATTAGACAATGGTCCTAAGAATCTCCAACAGGTTTTTCACATTGATGATATCAATGTGTAACACTAAAACTATGCTTAGAAAATGAATAAATAAATAAATAAATATCAAATGTTAAATCTCTTACCAACTTGTTAGACATTTTGACCCAACAACTTGGGCAGTGAGTACAGGTAAGTCCTGTATAGAAAATTTGGTTGGCTCAAATTATATCAAGTGTGATTGAAATAAGTATCTCTTAAAACCTAATCTAATTTGAAATAAACTTTTAGTAGAAAATGAAATATATAGCACAGGCATTTAAAACTATCCATGATTTTTCCACTCATTCATAATTGCTATCCAGATATTGGATTATCTTTTGCTAATCTCTATTTCTTGGAAATTTTTTATAAGTTTGAAATCATGATCTATTTGTAAGTGCATATTTTGATCATTTCTTTTCCCCAGTAAAGCATGATTTGTCATCAATAGATTCACTTTCTCCAGATAAAGAATGTTTAAATGTTCTCCTTTTAAGCACAATGCATTATATATTATTACATATTGTTTTAAAAATACCTTTTCTATTGCAATTGAAAAGTCTTGTATGTATAATTTGATGGTTACAAGATATTTAACCACATGGACAAAGCAGAATTCTGTAAGTTTTTATTGCTAGATATTTAGTTGTTTCCAATAATCTGTATAATTAATACCTGTTTATAATAATAGCTTAGTGGTAATTCATACTACTTAATAAGTATCATTTATAGCCAAAAACTAGTGTATCTTCAATTATAGTAAGATATATTATTGTACTTTTTAAAAAGTATAAATGACTGGTAGGGCCAGTAAATATAAGAATTACTGTAATTTCTGATAATATCTGAAATTTAGAATATTTGCAAATCTCCTAAATTACTGTCTCAATGATTATGCGAGTCTTAGTATTTCAGAACAGGCAATGGATTAATTGTTGCCATTACTTTTAAGAAGAACTTACATTATGCCACATTACCAAGTGTCTTCATCTAAATAAACTCTTTTAGGGGGCTGGTGAGATAGCTCAGTGAACTCAGGCACCTGCTTAGGCAAGCTTAGGCAAGCACAGGCACTGCAGTTTGATCCCCAGCACCACATCCTGCACCAACCCCATCCACTAGGCCAGGCTAAACTGGCCATAGAGCCCTCAGCTTAGTGGCACACACCTACAATTCCAGTGCTGGGGAGACTGAAAGCAGGAGGATCTCTATGCATCCAAGCTGCGTAGTGAGACTCTGTAAACCACATACATTAAAAAAAAAAAAAAAAAAAAAAAAAAAAAGCTCTTTTAATCATCAAAATAACCCTAGGAGACACATACAATCAAAAATAGTTTTTTGAAATGCATACAATCAAAAGTGCTTGTTTAAAATGAATTTGAATCATTATACCTATGTGAAGGTCCTAGGCCTGGGAATACCTGGGGTCACAGTGTTCCACTCAGAGAGCAGAGTGCAATTGCCCAGGAGCCAGGAACATACATGACAGTTTGCATAAAGACAAGAAAGCCAGTGTGACTGGAATCACACAAACAAGGAGGCCAAGATCAGGAGGAAGGCCTCAGAGGGAGCCATGAGAAGAGCTGTAGATTCAGTATCTCTCTAACGGTAGTAGATTGGGCTTATACTGAGGTGGGAACTGGAGTTTGAGACATTCAAGAGGGATCAGCAAACACATGGGAAGAGGAGGAGGAAATGAGGTTGGGGAGAGGGAGATCCCAAGGAAGTGCTACTGAATTTCAGTCGGTCTAACAAGGGGTTTATGCCCTGTCTATACTCACTCACCAGCCCCTTGGTGCTCCTCACTATATAACAGGCAACTCTGGTCCACTGAGAACCCATTTTCCAGGGCTGGGCTGCAGCCGCACTTTCCACAGCTGAGCAACAACTCACAGACAGTGCTTTGATGGACATGTCACCTGAGGAGGTTTATGGGAGACAAGGACCCTTCCTTTGTAAAAAGTCAAAATGGCAAGTTCCTTTGATAAGTGCCTGTGGTCATTCTTAACAAACATAAAACCCTAGGAGAAGAACTGATTGATATTTCCTTAATATGATAAAGTAAGCCGGGAGTGGTGGCTCACGCCTGTAATCCCAGCACTTGGGAGGCTGAGGCAGGAGGATTGGTGCGAGTTCGAGACCAGCCTGGGCTACAAAAGTGAGTGCAGGACCAGCCTCAATTGCATAGCGAGACCCTGTCTCAAAAAGAGAAAAAAAAAATATGATAAAGTATATATTTAAAGTAAGATTTGGAATCACAATTTAAGATGATGTATTAGAAACAATCTCATTAAAGTCAGCTTGCCAACCACTATCAGAATTTTTGATAGTGTCCTGAGAGTTGAATCCAATGTAATCAGAACTGAAAGAGGATGCAAATTCTAAATAAAATAAAGAAGAGGTAATATTGGCATTATTTATAAAGCATATGGTTTTTAATTCAAGAATACTAATTAAGAACAAGTGAAAACAAACTGAAAATCCAATAAAAGACTTCCTTATATTCATATAAAAAGTTGAATAGCTTTTCTACATAGCAGGGGTTGGTAAAAGGGCCATATAGTAAATACTTCAGGTTCTGTTTCTGTCTCTACTACAAGTGCTCACTGCCCTACCAGAAAGATAGCATAGGTAACGTGTAAACAAATGGACACAGTTTTGTCCCAATAAAACTTTATCTTCACAGCATACAGCAAGTTACATTTAGTCCATGCGAATAGTTTGTGGTCCCAAATCATTGAGAGGTTATAATGAAAAAGGAAATGCTATTCACAACAGCAAACAAACTGTTAAAAATGTAAACTATACTAACATTTACACGATGTAAAGGAGAAATTTATGATGGACATAAAAAAATTCCTAATGAGTGGAGGATACAATCTTGCAATGATTAGGAAGGCTGTATATTCTAAGCCTGTTTCCATCAATTACAGACTCACTACTTTATAAATATTTACATGATTATAAGATATCTTAGTGTTTTTAATTTTGCTAAGTCATTACATTATATATAATAATGTACTTTAATAAGTATGCTTAAGTCTGGCTCCTATTGATAAAAGCACTTGTTGTTACTGCTTTTTATTTTCCTCCACTTGTAAGATACTGTCTGCCATAAATTTGTTTGTTCATGCTGGAAAAATTATACAAGTAAGCCTAGAGGCTAAGTTGCCAAATGTGAGACTTGTATAGGAAACATGTCATTTTCAATATTTTTTAAAAGTATATTATTGTTTTTAATTTTATTAATTTTAATAAGAAAGAAATAACAAGGAGATAGTTTCAAAACACATTAGTAGGACAGCTGCAATAATTAATACAATGCATATTGTTGTCTTCATAGTAGTTGTTCAGAGTACAACATGCAGACATGATAACTTTGCTAAACACTATTAGTACAAATCTTTCTTTTCATTAAACTAAGGGAAAGCAGTTGTATATATAGTCTAATAGTCATAACAGTAGTGATTATATTATTCTAATTGTTTCTCATTTAGACTTTTAACTGTAGAGCAAAGTTAACTAGACAAATAAATTTACTTTCACTATTTTCCAAAAATGATTCCTTGAATGTTGATCTGATTCTATCACATAGATATTAATGAATACATTATATAGCTGTTTATTATACCATTTGAAATAATGATGCTACTTCTGTAAAAAACTGAAGTGACATTATAAAATTATATCTAGTAGTTTTTAGCTCAAAATGGTATGTAATGATAATCTTATAGGAACATAGTAATATAAAAATAATTTTATTGTCATGAAAATCATAGCTTACAATTTGTTCAGTTATATATAATTGATTCAATTATATATTGGTCTCAAGTAATAAATGTTGCAGAAAAAATAGGAACAGAGACAAAAGAGATTTTTTAAAAAGTCTCTCATATTCTCACTATAAGAGAAATATTGTAAACTTATTTTATTCATTTCTTGCTGCTTTATTTATTATAAAACTGATCACTCCATACATACTCTGTAACTTTCATCATTACTTTGCAATCCACCTATATAATAATATCTGTGTATCACTCCATATATTTCTGAGATTGTTAATACTTTGCAAATAATATTTTACTTCATTAAAAGTTGCTAAGATAGTACAGAAAATTGCCATGTATGCTTCAAGAATTTGTAATCTTGATGGGATGGTAACAAAGTGACTAAGACTGCCTTTTACTCTTACATTTTTGCCAGAATTGAGTGACTTCATCTTTTAATATTTCTCATATGTGGACATAGTACCTCCTAAGTTTTCAATAGATAATATGTGATATCGTGAGAGAAGTTTTGCATTTTTCATTATGCCTACTGATGTCTTAGTCCACTTGGCTGCTGTAACACTGACTGAGTGAGAACCTTACAAACAGACATTTATTTTCACAATTCCAGAGGATCAGGCCAGGAGGGTCCACAAGTTGGTATTTGATCTGAAAGAGCTGGTTTCCCAGCTCAAAGATGTTGCTTTCATGTACAGGAGAGCTGAATGAAATCTCTCAGGCTTTATCCTTACAACCTGATTAGTTAAAGAAAAAGTCACACCTACTAAAATAATTTTGGGGGCTAAAGATTTCACATATTAATTTGGGGGAATCACAGACATTCATACCGTAGTATTGCCCATAGGTATTTTTTTCTAAACTGCCTCATTATACTTTGGGGCTTATTGTATTTTTTTTAATTTCCTTTTCTTTCTTAATGCTTTCTGTGAGCTCTTCATTGGTTACAGAAACCATTTCTTTTTTATTACTTTTAATAAGAAATAACAATATGATAATTTCAAAACACGTTAGTAGTGCATTCACAATAATTGACACATTGCATATTGTCCTCGTAGTAGTTATACAGAGCACAGGGTGTAGATATGATAAATTTTTAAATCAATATTAGTAAGGAAAAATAAAGAAAAAATTTCTTCTCTTCAGAAACCATTTTAAGTCTGTCATTTCCATTACAAATTAAGTTATGGTGTCCTAATAAACATAAAGAAATCATAATTTTTTTTACTTGGAGTTCAACACTTTTTAATACTTCTTAGAAACACCAATCCTTTACTTATGAATTCCATATTCTTATTTTAAAAGAAAGCCACCTCCTGTATGGCTTTTCTTAAAAATGCTACCTGGTAGCATTTTCTCTAAATTGAAGTTCCAAAAGAATGGAAAACGGCCTCTAGGTAACATAGCTAGCTAGTATGCAGTGGAACCTGGAGCCCGAATTTAACATCATCTCACTACGAGTGAATATTGTTGCAGTATCTTAGCCCATCCTAGTCTTACCCATTTCACAGGGGGAGAAATATAAATTTTAGAATTGGAAGAATGAAACAAAACTTCTCTCACAATATCACATAGGTCCCTAAAAGAGATCTGAAAGAATTATGGATTCAGAGTGGCTAATATTTTATACTCGTTAGTTTGACCAGTAGTTAACTTATGTAATTTCACAGAATTACTTTACAATGATGTATCAAATCTGAGTGAATTACTATTTTTATGTGCATTAGTGAACTCCCAGTACCCCTCCTAGATCTTAAACATTATTATGTGCAATTATTATTATTTGCATTAAGAAAGCAATGATTCCTAGATGGATTTAATAGTTAATCCCCATAAGTATAATGATAATTATTCAGAACATTATGTTGTAGCAGAAGCATGACTTTCAGTAATTAAGAGTTTCTGTGAAACTCTTTTGGAATGAATTTTCAGATTTAGGGAAACAAAGGCTGATTAATGACGTATTCTTGCTGAATGTCATGAAAACAAAACATACACTCTGTGTTAGTAAATCAAAATGATGATAGCCCTAGAAGAATACATAATCAGAAGAGTTGGTAATGTGATGTTAATTCAAGCTTCATTTTTGCATTATTTAAGATGAATTATTCATCTTTACTGACCACAGAAATTCCACTGTTTTAGTTGAAAGGCGGAGGCATTGGGGGTCTGTTTAGCAGGTCTAATTTTCATTCCCATAATTTGACAGCTAACTGTTGATTATGGATGAGCATGACATAACACTATCATCTCTTATTGCATTTTTATTTTTTAGTTGTTTTTCAATGTATTTAGTACAAGGTCTACAGGGTCTCACTACACAGATCAGACTAGTAGCAATCTGCCTGTTTACAGCCTCCCAAGAGCTGGGATTACAGGTGCGCACCAGTATGCCCAGTCTCAATCACTATCTCAGCGTGCCCTGGGGGAGGGTCTGGCACAGCACACTGGGGATCGAAACTCAGCCAATGTACTCTGTCTAAGCAGGAACTTTAGCCCACTGAGCTATCTAGCCAGCCCTATCATCTCTTATTTTAAATAAAATCGTGTAACAATGAGAACTTCACAGTAAAGGGTCAATTGCATTTACTGTATTTGTCACCTGGCACTTCTAAATAACTTTGCTTTGTATGATTAGCATACACTTTTTGACTGGCATATAGAGATTCCTATGGTAGATACTTTCACTAAGCTCTTATTCAGAACATATTTATGAAACCTTAAACTTCAGACTAAATGTTGAAAGAAAATATGTGGTGATAAGAAGAGATGGTCTTGGGCCAGGCGTGGTGGCACATGCCTTGCCATCCCTGCACTTGGGTGGCTGAGGCAGGAGGATCGGTGCAAGTTGGAGACCAGCCTAGGCTACAAAAGTGAGTGCAAAGCCAGCCTGAACTGCATAGTGAGACCCTGTCTCAAAAAGAGAGAGAGAGAGAGAGAGAGAGAGAGAGAGAGAGAGAGAGAGAGGATCTATACTCGCTAGAAAAGTTCAAGAGTTACCATGAACTCAGCGTTAGCTAGCACCTCACCATCTTGCTCTACACCCTTAATATTGTCGCTTTTCTCCTTAATACCTGAATATAGAACTAAGAATTATTTTGTATTTTCCATATAGAAGCAACTTGAACACAAACATTGTGAACAATGCAGACTTGGCTGAGCCTTCTGGAGGGCAACATGGATTAAGGGTTAAAAGCATGGCTTAACTCTCATTCTGTGGCCTGCAAGCTGTTAATTAAGGAAAGGTATTTAACTCTTATGTCTTAGCTCCCTTGTCTATGAGATACATATAATAACATTTATGTCATAAAGTTATGGTGAGGAAAAGCTAAGTCAATATATCTAGCAATTTCTTTGATCTGTGAGCACTATAGAAATAAATGTAAGCTGCAATATTTGTAGGAATGGCCAAGGAAGGATTTTTTCATTGCATATCACATAGGAAGAGAAGAAACTTTTAAAATGTAAATTAGGCACTTCTACACCCTCCTGAAATAACTTGTCATCTGGGGCCAGATCTTTAGCAAGCATTGAAAAATTCAACAGACAGTATTTGAAGCTGATTATTTGAACAGGTATATCAATTGGCAGAGCATACAAGTTAATCCTTTTATGTTTTTCTGGTTTTCTTTAATGCAGTGAGAATGAATTAGGATATATGGCCAACCTGCTGAATGTTAAGTTTCCCTTGAAGTTAGGTATGGCTGAAAAGGATGTGAGGTGAAGTGTGTGGCCTCTAGACCAGGTCCATAAAAGAAGCCAGGACTCTCTCTCCTCACCTTCACTTTCTCTGCCTACTCTAAGCTGGAGTGAAGTGAATGTAGGGAGTCTGTTGAGCACATAGAAGAAGGTCATCTCTTAGTGGGGCCCAACTAGCAAGATGACAAGTGCCTGGCCTCAACACTGTGTTGCTGTTCTAAATTTCTTACTGGCACTGTTGTACAAGGGAACAGATCTTGCCTCATGTTATACTACTGTATTGTATACATTCATGTTATTTTGGGATCCAGTTCAGGACAGTTTGAGTTGAATAATGTCCCAGAAATAATTATTTAGAGACATAAAGGTCAACATGCAAGACTTCAAACAAATAACTGGAAGTTTTCTGGGAAGAAAACTTATGTGGGGTAGTTATAGAAGATATACAAGTTAAAATTGCTTTTAATTTTCAAGCTTTTTGTGCTGTTTGATTTTTCATGCATATGCATGCAGTATTTTGGTACAAATTGAATGAAAGGTAGTTATAGTAATTAGAGAAAAATAGAAAAATCTACAGTAGAAAAAGGAAAAGATAACCTTTTCTTTCTTCACTCCAAATGAACATTTTAGTTGATTTACTCCAAGCTATGTTTTGCATGTATTTTTTCTTTGATTAAAAACTAACTTTACAGGGATCAATGAAGGAAAGGACTCAAGAAGGAGGCTACAAAGAAATATCTGAGGAATTATTGTGTGAACAGAGTAGAACTGTGCAGGAGGGAAGCCAAGAGAGGGTAGGATTTCAGTCATGACAGATGGATGTGGTTCAAACAAGTCTGTAGGTTGAGACCCAGAAATAGGTTAAGTTTGGTTTCTGAGGTCACTGATAATCTACAGGGAAGCTGCTTCACTAGAGTAAATATCACAAAAGACAGATAATTGCTGAAATGACTCTGAAATGCACAAGGCAAGTGACCATCCTGACGTTTTTTCTTAAATGTTTGACTCAACCAAATGATGGACCATCCTGCATTATATAAGGTTCTAATGGTCTCTTTATATACTTGTGTGGGGATAAAGGTAAGATGGCCTGATTGTCTCTGGTCAGAGGATGTGCTAAGAGTCGGAACCTCAGGAATATTTTGAGTTTATCTCTGACATTGAAATAAAACTAAATACATTAAATTTCTTTGATACCTAGAATTCTTGAATTTGAGAACAGGGAAATTATCTCCTTGTTGAAATAAGGAATTTTATCATGTGAACGCTTAAACATTTAACAGCATAGCTTAAAGACTTTTGCATTCTACTGGAAACAACTTGAGTACAAAAAACATATATTTTCAGCCTCCTGGCTTGACCATTGAGATAGAATAATGGCTTATGTGTTTGATTAAATAAAATTTAGATGAAAATTTGTTGATATATTCTTTGTGTAGCTAGACTTAGCACATTTCTGAACCTTCATATCTTTGCTTGTAAGTCTGTATTTGAACTATTCATCTGACCCCGTGTCATGTTATAGTCAAGTTTGCTTGCCAAAAGTGGTAGTGAGGATAATAAAATTTAAATTCTTTGAGCTAACGGGTCCTTTGAATATGAATTTAAAATTGAACATTGCTTCACTCCATCAAGATATTATAAGCATCTGTGAATTCAGTGAACAATCTCAAAGGAGCTTAAAAATACTTGTAAAAGAAAAATTTAATAGCCTTCTAAGCCTTGAAAATTATTTATATTGGTAAAGTTCGGCTTTGGGCTTTGGGCAAATGCTCTGTCTTCTTTTTTCTTTTTCCTGATTTACTGGGAATTTTAACACTTCAGCTGAAAGTAGTCATACCACACCATTAACCGCATTTCCAAACTGTTAACTTTTACTATAAATTTCAATCTACTTTTGTGATTAGTAATGCCATGAAGTAGAAGGGCAGTTGAAAGCACTCAGTGTGGCAAGGAAATAGATACTAAAACAAAGAGGAAACCAAAGCACATGTGCAGTATTTTAGCTAAGTCAGGCACACAAACAAAATACTTCCCCTAGGAAGTCACAGCAGTGCGGTCAATATTTGAAAGCAACAAGCTGCACCAAAGCCATGAGACAGTTTTCAGTTTAGAATTCTGCTATTACAACCTTATGGGGTCTAAGAAGGCTCACCAAAGAGGAAATGGAATGTCAACATGCCACACTCATGGCATAGGTTGTGGTCTTTCGTCACAAACCCAGGGTGCCTCAACAAGAAGCACAGAAAAGGATATCAGGCTGAAGAAATTTACACCCACAGAGAAGCACAGGTACTCACAGAGTGAGACACATTAGGGTCTGGATCATGGAGTTTTAAGTGATCGTGGCTTGTTCTCAGGATAAGAGATCTAGAATGTGTGGTCCTACTATCTGTTAGGCTATCCACATAGTAGGCTATGTTACAGTGCAAACCATCTATGTACATACCAGATTTAGAGATAAGATGTCTACTTAAGAGTGGAGCTTCTCTAGGGATAGAGGTCTTCAGAAGGAAAAGCATAGGGTCAGTTTATAAGTTTATTGTATCTTTAAGACCCTTAGAATTTTTTTATTGTTTTTTAGACATGAAAAGACATTTTAGTCTTATATAACTGATTGTGTTCTGTATCTGCAGGGTTTTTTTTTTTTTTTTTTTTTTTGGTTTTTTTTTTTTTTTTTTTTTTTTGGTCTTTTTGAGGCAGGGTCTCGCTATTCAGTTCAGGTTGGCCTTGAGCTCACTTTTGTAGCCCAGGCTGGTCTTGATCTTGCATTAATCCTCCTGCCTCAGCCTCCCGAGTGCTGGGATTACAGGCATGCGCCACCACGCCCGGCTCTGCAGGTTTTTGAAAGGTATAATTTAACTTGGTTCCTCATACTGAGACACAGGCACCCATGCCATAGTTCTTGAATGAAAGTATGTGCTTTAGCATTAACAATAGCTGGCCATGTGTCTTCATAGCTATGTGGGGGAATACAGTGTATGCTCATGTGTTGAAGTGTAAACAGGTGAATTTTACCCATGTTATGTATCATGTAATATTTTTGTGTATTTATTTTTTATGAAACATTTTATTTTGATTTTCTTGCAGAATTACCCAACTAAATAAAATATAACATGAAAACCTGCTTTTATAGCTTTGAGAGGAGATTGAAAAGCAGTTATCAGATGATTCAGCTATTTATGGTGACTGGATCATATAAGCCAAAGAAGTTCACAAGATACTATAGCTGGAGAAATATGTGATGAAAGCCTTGATTCCAAATGATGAAGAAGACAGTGATAAAAATAAATATCTGACTAGTCAAAATGCTAAAATAAGGTCATTTATGCTGGTACAATCCAATGTTAAAACCAGGTCAGAAAATGTTATGAGATTCTTGCCAAAGGTGAAAGCTAGTGGATGGAATGGCAACACTACAACTGAAAGTTAAATTGTTTGTAACAAATGATAAGCTACAAGATGTTTTGAAATATACTAATAATGAAATACAAAGAAAACATCCTATATGCAACAATAGGAATGTTTGAAAATATATTTATCATGATATCTTGCTGTCTGAACTAAAATCTTTCATAGCAGAATTTTATCATTCTAGCTTGAATCTAAAACATTTGCGCCAAAGTGACAGATGTGGCATTGAGAATGTTAGAATAATAATCACACTAAAAAGATTTGATTTCCTTCAAAATTTCCTAAATTTTGACAATAAAAAGACCTGTAATGAAAATAAATAATCTGATAATTTGATTACCATTCACTCATTTTTTGAAAGTTTTGTTTCAAGCTGTTAAGCAATTCATATACAACCTGCATACATGACAACAAATAACTTGCATCATTTCATGACTGTTGTTGCTTTTGGCAATCTATGTGATGTAATCCTTCCTAATATTGTATAAAAATATATATGTCCTGGTATACACAAAGACATTTTACATCTTGAATTTAGATATTTATTGCAGAACTTTATGTATACATGTATGGGCTATGAGATCAAATCCCCCAAAATGGAAGAAGTTATAAAGATTAGAGTAGAAATCAAAACAATTGAGACAAAAAGAACTCACAAAGAATTAATGAATCAAAGAATTGGTTATTTGAAAGAATAAATTGATAAACCCCTAGCCAATCTTATCCAAAAGAGAAAGAAAAAAACACAAATTCATGCAATGAGGAATGAAAAGGGTGAAGTTGCCATAGATCCTATAGAAGTTTAGTAGGTCATCCGCAGTTACTTCAAAAATCTCACATAAGATGGAAAACACAGAAGAAACTGACAAATTCCTAGATATGTATGAATTACCAAAGTTGAATAAAGAAGATATAAAATTCTGAATAACCCAATGTCAGCTTATGAAACATAATTAAAAACTTACCAACAAGGAAATGTCCAAGTTATGATGAATTCATGGCTGAATTCTATAGGAAATTTGGAGAAGATTTGATGCCAATACTCCACAATTTCTTTAATAAAGTTGAAATGGAAGCAACGCTCTCTAACTCATTCTTGGGCACAAGTATCGCTCCAATATCAAAACCAGAGAAAGACTCCAACAAAAGAGAGACAGGTCAATCTCAGTAATGAATATAGTTGCAAAGATCCTCAATGAAATACTAGCATATGGAATGCAACAAATCATCAAGAAAATTACACACCATGACCAGCTGGAATTCATCCTAGTAATGTAGGGTTGGTTCAGTCAATAAACATAATACACTATACTAACAGAACCAAAGACAAAAAAAATCACATGAACCTCTCAATAGGTGCAGAAAAAAGCTTTTGATGAAGTCCAATATCTGTTCATCATAAAAACCCTTCAGAAAATCAGAATAGGGGCTGGGGAGATAAGCTCAGTTGTCTAAGCACCTGTATGACAAGCGCAAGGACCCAAGTTCAATACTTGGTATCATATGACATGCAGGCCACTGAAACCAGGCATGGTGGTGCAAACCTGTAATCCCAGCACTGGGGAAGCTGAGACAGGAGAATCACTGCAAGTCCAAGCTGCATAGCAACACTCTGTACCAAATAAATGAATAAATAAATTAATTAATTTTTTTTAAAAAGAAGGAAAATCAGAATAGATGGTCTTTACCTTAAATTGATGCAAGTCATATGTGACAAACGAATATTCAATATTATACTAAGTGCACAAAAACTGAAAGTTTTCACTGTAAAATCAGGGATAAGACAAAGATACCCACTATTACCATACTTATTCAATATAATTTTGGAAACATTAGCCAAAGCAATTAGACAAGAGAGAGAAATAAAAGAATAAGGATACAAAAGGAAAAAGTGAAATTGTCATTATTCACAGGTGACAAGATGCTTTATATAGAAGACTACAAAAACTTCACCAGAAATTTCTAGATAACAAATTTCAGTAGCATTGCTACATAAAAAATCAACAATCAAAATTCAGTATGTTTTTCTACACAAATGTCAAACTCACCGAGAGAAAATTTAGGTAAGCAGCACCCTTCACAATAGCATTCAAAAGATGAAATACATAGGAATCAATCTCACAAATGAAATAAAAGATCTATACACTAAAAATTGCAGTACTCAAAGAAAGGTGATTGGAAAGGATATAAGAAAATGGGGAAATAGTCCTTACTCCTTGACAGGAAAAACTGACATTGTGAAAATGACCATACTGCCCAAACTGTTATACAGGCATAATGTAATCTTTTTTTTCATAATGCAATCTTGATCAGAATGCCATTATCATATCTCATAAATCTAGAGAAAACATTCCTAAAATTTATTTAGGATCAGCAAAACAGATTATAAGATGCAGACACAACTGCAAGCACATTGAGCCACTTTATCTTTGATAAAGGGGTCAAACATGTTCAAAAAGATATCCTCTTTATTCAATCATGCTGGAAAAACTGAATCTCCATATACCAAAAACTAAAATTGGACCATATCTATCACCACACACTAAACTAAAGTAAAAAATGCATCAAGGGTACAAATATTAAAATGGTAACCCTAAATCTACTGGAAGATAAAGTACATAGAGATATTCAAGACAGATGTAAGCAGAGAGTTCATGAACAAAAATCAACCTATATAGAAGTACTTCAAATGGTCAAAAACTGGAATCTCATGCTATTAAAAAGACTTTGCACATCAAAAGAAATCACCAACAAAGTGATAGGAAAACCTACAGAATGGGAAAATAACTTTAGCCAATTGTCCCTTAGGCATAGGACTTCTACTGACAATATATATAGAACTGAAAAAAAATCATGCCTCCAAAACTCAAAGGCCCAATCAGAGAATGATCATGTGAGATGAATGTATTGTATTTCCTCAACTTCTCAGATGAAGAAACGGAAAACAAACATATGAAAAAATGTTCAACATCATTAGTAATTTTGAGACATGTAAATTAGAACAACACTGAGATACCAGCTCATCCCAGAAAGAATGGCTGTCATCAAAAGTCAACCAAGAACAAATTTTGGCAGCATTGTGTGTGTGTATGGGGTGGGGGAACACCCTTCTTTACTCTTGTCGGGAGTGTAGACAGGTGCAACCACTGTGGAAATCAATATGTAGGTTCTCAAAAAACTAGGATTAGAGGTCCCATTTACCCATTTATGTTCTTTCTAGGTATTTTACCAGAAGAATTAAAAGTATCACACCACAGTGATATATGTGCACCCATGTTTAAAGCAGCATGATTTATAATAGCTAAATATTGGAAATAATGCAAATGTCTACCAACCAAGGAATAGGTAAAGAGATTTAGTACTACTCAGCTATAAAGCAGCATAAACTTGAGGCTTTTATAAGTAAATGAATGCAACTAGAGACCATACTCATAAGTGAAATAAATCATTCTGGCATTTGTAAACACTGTATTGCCTCCCTAGTGTAAAAAACCTAAAAAGAAAATAAGATCCAAAATGTATAATAGATATTACAAAAGAGGAAGAAACTGCCCCAAATGGAAGAGCAACTGGGATGAGGGAAATGAGAAAAGAATAAAGAAAAAAATATAATAATATTTTAATATATAAATAACAGGATAATTATATTACTAATTTCTATTACTTCATCAAAAAGAATGGTTTGTGCTTATATTGTTTAATTTTTAAGCCTTTATCTTATAATCCGAGACTACTTTGAAGATAATAAACAATATAATAACAAATGTTAGTCTTTTAATCTTGTTTTGCAATTCTACATCATTATTATTTCTCTCTCTTTTTTAAAAAAATTTTATTTACTTTTTTCTTGTTTCAGAACCTCTGTTTGTTTATTCACTCATTTTTATGGCCAGCTCAGCTCGCTCCAAGGGCAGGGCTGGTGCAGCATGTGGTGCCAGGGATCGAACCGTGGTCCCTGAAACCACCCAAACTTTCCCAAGCAGGCACTTTAGACCACTGAACCATCCTTCTGGGCCCCTATTTCTCTTTAAAATAAAATAAAATTTTAAAAAATGAAATATTCACTTCAAATTGTTTACTATGATACCTTGGAAACAACTCTATGTCAATGCTTTATGACCTATAAAGTGCATCTTTTAGATGTAACAAGCCTGCACAGTTAAAGTATAAAGGACAGGTTCCAAAAAAGTTAAATATCCAGGCCCACACTAGAGAGGTGGACCCAGATCCAAACTAAATATGACCTTGTTCTTCTAGCTACAGCCTGGAGCTAGGTATAGTTCGGAGCTTTTTATTTTTTGGTTACATCAACTATTTCTAGCTTTATATGACCACCTTATGGACACATTTTATGGGAATGCTTAGAACCATAACTTTAAATAATAAGTGAATCTGGAAAACGTCTAAATGCTCTCAGGTTCTCAAAAAATTGAGATTAAATCTTTCAGTGGAAATGAGACAATCTTAGCCTTGGCTTTTTGAGAATGTCTTAAATACTACATTGTTTTATTGTTTTTAAAATATGGGCATATCTTTTCCTGTCTACAGTGCTCTGAGAGGCTAAGGCAAGAAACTCAGCCTGGACAACTTAATGGCTTAGTGAGATGCTGTTTCAAAATTAAAAAAAAAAAAAAAAAAAAAAGAAGAGCTAGAGATGTAGCTCAGTGTAGACACCCTGAACCACTAGCAGTAAGTTCTCCCATTCTCCTTAAAAAGCAGTTACATAAGAAGCAGCACAGAACTCTGGGTTAAAAGACCTGAGTTCTACTTTTGGCACTGCCATTTCTTACAGCAAATAAAATAGCGTGGTGGGTGGAACAAGTGGTCAGTTTAAACCGGAGAGCGAAGCTGAACTGAGTCAGCATCTGAGGACTGTTGCCATTGACATAAGAGGAAAACAGGAGGAAAGAGTGCATGCTGCAAATCTTCCAGACGCTTTGTTGTGGCTGGTTTTCCTGCTAGGAAGTCAGCTCTTCTCATTGCAGATGCCACTTGGGTCCTGGCTGTCCAGGGCTGACTTCTGTTCTTGAGGGAGCGCTGGTCTTTGCCTTGGGCATCACTTCCTGGCTCTAGTGCAGATCCCTCAGCCTTCTGGCAGAGATCTTTCATCCTGCTGCTACAGACTCTCTTTCACCAACGGCCTTGAGGCCCTCCCAGTGATGATCCATGATACAGGCTTACTTGAGACAATGCTGTGTGATTCAGGCCTCAGATAGATTCTTTGGGTTTCTAATACATAAACAGATTCTCTCGTTCTCTCTCTCTCTCTCTCTCTCTCTCTCTCTCTCTCTCTCTCTCTCTCTCTCTCAAATATATTTGGTACAGGGTCTACAGGGTCTCACTACATAGATCAAACTCAGTGATTTTCCATTTTCAGCCTCTGAGCACTGAGATTACAGGCGCTCGCCACCACGCTGTGTCAATCACAGTCTCAGCATGCCCCCCAGGGCGGGGCCGACGTCCCAGGTACCCAGCAGCCCTGCTCTGCCTAAATGGGCGCTTTAGTCCGCTGAGCTATCTGCCTCCATCCCAACAAACAGATCTCTTAAACTCTTTTACATTTGACCTCTTAGATGAATACCACAAAATTGCTCTATAAATTCTGTGTCATGTTTTAAGCCTAGTCCCTCTCCCTTGCCAACCACTGACTACACTGGTAGACTAAGCCAGAGATAATAAATTAAGCAACCCAGGCAAGCCCTCCTTATTCCCTACTGTGAACTTCCTCATTGACAACCAGAGGCACAAGCCTGGGGTTGGGTACAATGACAAATCTGATCTTAATTTGCCTTAGAAAACCAATTATTGCAGGTATTCTTGGTGAGTTTCAGGTCTGGACTAAGCAGGATTCTTTTAAACAAGTTGATCTTTGATCTTTTTTATGGCCACACAGTTGCAAGAGACTTTGATTATTATGCTTCACTTTATTCTTTTGTAAATTTTTTATGGAAACATCCCTACCTGTGACAGCCCTGTGTGGGGAAGCTTATTTAAATATGTATGGAGAGAAGGGTAAAGTAAGAGATCTGATATTCACAGAATATCTAATTTTCCCATAAATTTAAAAAATACAAACCTCATGGTATAGCTCAGTCATATAGTATCTAACTGGCAAGTGCAGTATCTTGCGTTTGATTCCTGATTCCTGATGTGGATAAAAAATAATCGTTAGGTAAACAAGAATACTTACATTTAATCATTTATTATACTGATGCAGAAAATTAAAATGCCATAGCTTGATAATAAATATTAGAGGCAAGATTCAAATCATTTGTGTTAGTTTTAAAAATGTAGACTTTTCACCATATTTTATTGTCTTCCACACGCTTATACTATATTTTCACAGTGTACTGGGCTCTCAAATGAAAATCACTGTAAGATATTTCATATCCTGATTCTGGCATATAAATGGATTAGATTCCAGGTGAAGCATGAAATCACATGGAATTGTTAAGAAAAATAGCAATAAGAATTTTTTCTTTTAATTAGAATATGTTCAGAGATAACTCAGCAAAACTAAGAAAATGATTTTAATTTTGCTAAGTGATGACATAAAAGCTGAAGTTTTATATATGCAGTTAATAAAAGCTAATCTTGAAGAAATCCTAAAATAATGCTTTATATTGAGTATAATTTTTATTTAATAATCTCAAAATAGAACATATGAACTGACATATTTTATGGAAGTTCATAAAATACAAACGTGCAATGTCAAAGCAATTCCCTAGTGAGAATTAAGAACTACAAGAAAAATGTTGCCAGATAAAGTTACCATGCAAAAAACCTTTTAGAAAGGAATGGAATATAGACCTCTGTGAACTGTAAAACAACACAAGTGTTTTTATTTGTGTTATTATCACCAGATGAAAAAAGTATACACTTCAATGTAAGCAGCTGTCTTAATGATTTGAAAATGTACCATCTATTCTATATAGTGTTGAAAGCTATATTTATCATGTGAATGGTGTTTGCTGTTTCTTTGTGCCATAAAATGTTAGAAAGAGTAGAGGCAAGCTAAAAAATCATGTAACAAATGATCATTTCTTATAGGACTCTGTTTTCCTTTCATCTTTCATCAAGCTCTTAATTGCTTTGTTTCTCTTTATTTTTGCTTTTCAAAGATAGAGATAATATTAGAGGTAGGAAGAAAGCAAGATTATTTTTAAATTGTAGCTGTTTGACTTCATTCATCAATGGTTATTCTAGCACCACTATCACTGGAGACTGTGGAGGCTTCCATGAGCTCTTTGGTCCTTAGCCACTCGTACCACTGGCTTGGAACTCTGAGTCTGAGAAGATCTCTGCTACAACACGCACATGCCAGCAATAATCTGCTCCATGAGAGTCTTAGATCTTACCTACTTCCACAAGGAAGAGGCTTTAGACTTCATTTCCCTTAGGCAGTGCCTCTGCTTCCACTTGCAAAAAGTTATACATTCATTTAAAAATATATTAGTACATATTAATTATGTAGGGTATGGTGGGTTTCATTTTGGCATCTTGATACATGCCTGTAAATACTTATTATTTGTTTATTTTTTGATACTTTGATTATTAGCATCCCTTATTATTCCTCCCTAATCTAGTTCTTTTTTTTTTTTTTTTTTTTTTTTTTTTTTTTTTTTTTTTTTTTTTTTTTTTTTTTTTTTTTTTTTTTTTTTTTTTTTTTTTTTTTTTTTTTTTTTTTTTTTTTTTTTTTTTTTTTTTTTTTTTTTTTTTTTTTTTTTTTTTTTTTTTTTTTTTTTTTTTTTTTTTTTTTTTTTTTTTTTTTTTTTTTTTTTT
>PVJA010007889.1:0-20063 GCA_004027025.1 Myocastor coypus | reverse complement strand
GAGGGAAGGGTCTACAGGGTGTTCAAGGTGTCACTACTAGATTGGACTCCTAGTGATCTGCTTGTTTACAGCCTCCCAAGACCTAGGATTACAGGAACACCCCACCACACCCAGTCTCAATTGCTGTGTCAGTGTGGGGGTGGGTTGGGGGGTTGCAGCATGGCAGTTCCTGGGGATCAAACCCCCACCCTGTGCCTGCTTGCAGGTACTTTCATCACTTTAATCCACTGAGCTATTTGGCCGGGCCTCCCTAGTCTACTTCTTACGCTTCTATTTTCAAGTCCCACTTTCCTCTCTCTCTCTGCCTCTCCCTTCCTTCTTTCTCTCTTTCCTCCTCTTTCCCTCTTTCCCTCTTTCCTCCTCCTTCCCTCCCTAGATTCCTCATACAAAAGAAATGTTACATTTTCAAATCTGGATTATCCTGCTTGATGCAGTGATCTCCAGTCCCATCCATTTTCCTGCAAATGATATAACCTCATTCTTTACAGCTGAATGCCATGGCAGGCGTTTATATACGATATTTTCTTTATTCTTTTATCTGTTGATGGACACCTAGGTTTAGCGATTGTGAATTGTGTCACAGTAAACATAAGCATGCAGATATCTCTTCTGAGAACACACCCAAGGGTAGTATAGCTGGATCAAATGATGTCTGTTTCTATTTTTTAGTTTTGGAGCAATGTGCATACTGATTTAGAATGGGTCAAAAACCTAGATATAAGATCTCAAACTCTGAAACTGCTAGGAGAAAACATAAAGGAAATTCCTGAAGTCACAGGGACAAGCCAAAGCTTTCTGAATGAAGCTCCAGCAGTGCAGAAAATGATAACAAAAATCAAGAGAGGCACAGCAAAGTAAGCAACAGAATGGAGACAGCGCACAGAATAGCAGCAAACATTTTCCAGCTACTTTCCTGATGTGGGGCCAATATCTAGATTATGTGAAGAACTCACAAAAACTTAATAGTAAAAACATACCAGCCAATAAATGGATAACCAGATGGACACTTTTCGAATGAAGAAGTATAAACAGCCAATAAGAACACACTTGCCTTTTAATACTTGGGCCCCCACGGGGTCAGTTTAAAGCAAGCGGAGAAACTCAAGGGAAGGGGACATCCAGGAGAAGAACATGTATTTAGGGAGTGAAAAAAAAAAAAAAAAAGCCAGCTAAATAGCCCATGGATTAAATGGATTAAAGTGCCTGCTTAGGCCGACTCAAGAGCCTGAAGTTCGGGTCTGATCCTTGGCCGGCCATGCCGGTCCCGCCCCCAGGATGCGCAGAGATGGTGATGGAGACTGGTGGAGACTGGGCCTGGTGGCACGCCTGTAATCCCAGCTCGTGGGAGGCTAAGCACAGGCGGATCACTATGAGTCTAATCTATGTAGTAAAACTCTGTAGACCCTGTACTAAAATACACACACAGAAAAATAAGAGAAGAGAAGAGAGGAGAGGAGAGGAGAGGAGAGGAGAGGAGAGGAGAGGAGAGGAGAGGAGAGAAGAGAAGAGAAGAGAAGAGAAGAGAAGAGAAGAGAAGAGAAGAGAAGAGAGGAGAAGAAAAGAAAAAAAGAAGAGAAAAGAAAAGAAAAGAAAAAGAAAAGTGGTCCACTCTCCTGCCATGTCTATCAACTTGTGAAACCTAGTGATCGTGGTTCCGTCGTGAGAAACAGAACGCTTCACTCTTGACCTACACTTCTGAGCTCAGTTCACATCAGGCCTTGGGACGTTATTTTCCTTTTGTTTCCTCACTTATTGGGGGCTGACAAAGACCCCAGCCTCTTGTTTGGTGCTGCGATGCAAAGCTGCAGAGAAAATCGTGGAGACAAGATGAAAGCAAAATGGTGAACTTAGGTGGTCCGTGACTGACACAGCAAAGACCCCAAGCCAGCCAGATCCACAGTATTTATTGGTCATGCAGCCTGTAGAATGGGTGAGGAGGCCACATGCAGTTGCTGGGGATGAGACACTGATGTAGGCAGGGCTTGTAAGGGGGCACAAAACATTCTTGCATCAGGAGCAGAAGAGGCCAGGAATAGGTCATGGTTAATGCGTGACACCTTTTTCACGTAAAATATACTAAAATTCTGGAATGACAATTTGAAGGTATGCCTTGTTCTCTACTGTTGTGTTGCCTCACAGTGGAGCCCCACAGCTTTTGGACAGTATCTCTGGTCTCTGCTATGGCCGCTGGCAGGGGGAAGATGGTAATCAAAGCGCCATCTGCAGGGCTGCTATGAGTCACGCAGGCTTCCACCTGACTCACTACTTGAAATAAGCCATTTGTGGGGTTGACTCTTTATAGGTCATAATGTTTATAGCCTGCTCTGCGCATGACCAACAGGGAATTCTAACGTAGTTCACTTTCTGTTGGTAGGGCACACTACCACAAACTGGACACATTAGGAGCCATAGAAATTTATCTGGCTCACAGTTCTGGAAGCTGGAACATTGATAGCACTGGCAAGGGACTCATGACTCATGAGACAGGAAATAGAAGGGAAAGCGAAAAACAAATTTGTAACGATCCCATTCTCATGATAACCTAACTATTTTTATTGTAACTAAACCGTTTCCACCATGTCTGTGAGGACAGAGCCCCAATAACCTTATCATCTCTTAAAAATCTCACCTCTTAATATATATTACAATGGCAATTAAATTTCAATATGTTTTAGATGGAACATTGAAACCATAACAAATCCCGTAAGTATGTCAGTTTTATCAGATTTGCTGTTGGTATAATTCTAACTCTGAGGGCAGAGAGTTTGGAAACTGAACCCTTCTCAGCTGTACATGTGATACTTTAGATTCTGTAATCTTGCTTTGTCTGTTATAACTTGCTGCCTATCATATACCGGTAGGGTCCACTGCACTGTTATCTCCCAACAAAGTTCCCTGGTGCTAAATACCTCTTTCTTTTCTCTTTTCTCATCACTAATTGGTATGGTATACTTGTGTTGTAGGTTAAACCATCATAATTATTTATATCTGAATCCCTAGAATCTGTGAATATGTTGCTTTATGTGGTAGAGGAAAATGAAAGCTGCAGATGAAATTAAGGTTGCAAGACAGCAGACCTTAAAACAGGGAGAAGATTTTTTCATTATCCAGGTAAACAACATAATCTCAAAGATCCTCAGTGGTAGAAGAAGAAAGCAGAAATGTTAGTGTCAAAGTAATGCAAAGTGAGAAAGATTTAACTGTACATTGCTGGCCTTGAAGATAAAGGAACTGGAAAAGCCAACAGGCTCTTCGCAACTGCAAAAGGGCAAGAATTGGACTCTCCCTCAAAGCCTCAAGAAAGAATATATATATATCTTTTTGTTTAGTGAAACCTACTTTTGACTTTTGCCCTCCAGAACTGTAAGATGATAAATTTACACAGCAGTAATCCTCCATCTTACCCATGTTTTGGCTTTTTATGGTTGAAGATATTTATAGATAATTGTTATTTGAAAACACTATATAGAAATTTCATTAACAAATTTCATATATTTCACAAAAATTCATAATAATGTTTATTACAAAACATTGTTGCAAATGTTCTGTCTTATTGGTAGTTGTTAATCTCTTAATGGTCCTAATTTATAAAATAAACTTCATTATAAGTGTGTATACATGGAGAAATGCATGTGTGTGTCTATGCATGTGTGTGTGTGTTTGTGTGTGTAGTGTTGAATAATATCTGTAGTTTCAGGCATTCATGGGTTGTCTTAAAATTATCCCCCAAAGGATGAAGGGTGGGGAGGGGCTACTGCATTGTTTTAGATAAGTTAATTTATGATAATTAGCTATAAGAGCATTAGAACGTATATGAATCTTTCATCCTTCTATCTCTTTTAGTTGTGTTTGGTCCCCAGTAAACCAGCTATGTGGCTGGGTCTTTTAATTTTGTTTTTCACTGTTACCCTAATTGAAGTAACTGTCTCTGTTGGAAGGTGTGAATGATGGTTAAGTCTCTTCTGTCCTGTTAAGATTAAGTTTTTCATATAAATTAATACTCAAAAGTCTGCCAAGAACCCAAGATTCCAGAGCTATAAGGATCTGATGAGACACACTGCATTCATATATTACCAGGTACCCTCTTCTGTGAACTTGGACAAATGATCATCCCGCTTGACTTTCAGGTTTACACCAATAAAACAGAGGGAACTTTATGATGATTAAAGGATAATGCCTGAAGACTGTTTCATACAGTATCTGTTACAAAGTAACCATTCCATAAATATTATTTATTATTATCTTCAACACCTTACTCATATCTTTTCTTTGGGGGGGGTGTTATTTAACATCTGCTTGGGTTTTTTTCTTTTAATTTTATTTTAAAGAGTCAAAGCAAAAGCAAAAACAAAGACAGAAGCAGAGCAGCATGTAACAGTATTACTCATTATATCTTAACTGACACAACAGATATGCTACTTTTGCCAAAGGCCTCTGTGAAAGGGCATGGAAAAGCAGATACACGTTTTCCTCTACATCCAAAAACCATGGACCATGTGTCACCACAGCACGTGGATCACAGACCATTAAAATAGCTGAGAGACCATGTCTTTGGTGACCCAGAGGTCAAATTTCACAGAGGCAGAGAAAAAATAATTAGATTATTTACAACATAGATACCTGAATGTATGCTAGGACATCAGGATTCAAGTTCTGCCAGTCTTTTACTATTATTAGGCATTGGAAAAGTCATTTAGGTCACTGAGACTCTGCTTCCTCAGATGTAAAACAGAGTTAATGAAATTTAATTTCTGGATTATTGTAAGGATCAAACCAAACAGCACATATAAACCATTCAGCACATGCATGTCAAATAACATAATTAATAAAATTAATTATATGTTATATATATATATATATATATATATATATGTATGTATGTATGTATATATATATAGCCATCATCTTGGAAGCAGAAGTTAACTGGTCTACTTGAGAAGTTCACGGTGTGCACTTAGTGGTAAAATATACATTTAGTGCATGCAAGGTTCAATTCTCTGCACCAACAAATGTTTTAAAAAGAACCCTGGTTTAAAGGCCTCTAAATTCATAGTAAGCCCTTAGATTTTATGTCCGTGTCTATACCTATGTCTATGGCTACGTCTGTGCCTATGTATATGGCTATGGCAATGTCTATATTTATATCTACATCAATTTCCATAGATATATCAATTGGTGTGCCAACCATCATTTATTATTGTAAAATATCAAGTGTTCTTTTTGGTTCTTTGGTGCTGTCATCCAGTTCTTTCAGGAGTTTATTGATCTTACCAATTAATTATTTAAATTTAAGATAAAGGAGAGAAAGCAAATCTTGACCTGCAGCAATGCACCAACCACCAATGCAAACCATCTCTTCATGACTTGACGACCTGATCCTTTTCCTGTTCACAGCATGGCACAGATATGGCTGCGAAGCTAGGATGATTGTCATGCATTGAAATAATGCCAACAGCAGGTGAAATGGAGTTCCTCTGTGCCTCCCTGGAGAGAGAATGGAGAACATATGAGGACCCTGCCTTCTGCCTGAAGTGCCTTACAAGGCAGAGGCAAAATCTAGTGCTCATCATTTGGAATCTCTTTTGGGATCCTGATGGAGCTGAGTTGGAAGAATGGGAACTATGATTCCCTACTTCAGGTTTGAGGTGTATTAACCTTTCATTTACAGAAAGGAGAAATTAGACAAAGAAACTGTACAGTATAACCTCCCTAGGGATGTTGAGGTCTGGGTTCGTGACCAAATACAGCACTTCTGACCTGGTGTCATCAGAACCAGCCCACTAGCAGCTTGGAAAATATGTAATCTCTTCTGATATTTTGCAAGATGAAAATGGTACATATATACCTTAAAAGTGCCTATAAAATGGTGTCCTTATTTTGGCCTTCTAATTAAATATTAATAGACGTTCTGCACTGTTTCACAAGGCAATATTCTAGTTCCTGAAGGGGTGAGAGACACAGCTGCTTGCCAAAACCTGTAATTTATTCTGACAAGTACCCACAACCCCATAACATGATGAGAGAAACAGGGCTAGAAATGCTCTGAAAGAGTTAATGTATAAAAATATTTAAATTCTGGTGGGGTTAAAAAATTAGGAGCATCAGGGACCATTGTCTAGAGCAAAGCTGGATTTTTCATTGCCAAATATGGGCAATATTGCAAAGAAATTTTAAGATTAGGAGATGAATTTTCTAACTGTCATTTTTCCTACAGGTAAGAGACCAAGCAGGACTAGCGTGGTCTGCTCCTGGACTCTCACAACCCGCTGGAGTCATGGAAAAGTGCACCATCTCCAATAAAGAAAAGTGAAATGTGTTTTCATTTTCCCCCCATAAAAATAATTTTTAAAGTATGGTTTGGTTTCCAGACAGTTTAAAAGCTAAAAGGCTCAAGGGGTGGAGCTGGAATGAGTTAAGAATGGTAGTAACACTTAAATGTGCAAAAAATTACCTTAATTTGGGTGACTTTCAGGAATTGGCTATTTGATATCAACTTCTTTTTAGATCAATACTTCTAAAATTATTCATATGCTGCGGTCAGTACGAGAAACTTATGAAATGAGATATTTGAAAGCATTTGTTTCCAGAGAATACATTCCCAAAGGCACAGATTTTCTAAGCTTGATTCCAAGGCCCTGCTTTAGGCAAGTACACCTATGTAATTTAACAGAGCCCAGGAGGAAGGCGGCCTCCAGGTGGGTTATTGCTTTAAAAACAAAACAAAACAAAACAAAAACTTTCCTTAAAACTTGCTTTCTCATGTCCTATTTGCAAACATTATTTCTTTAAAGATTAGTTTGCTTTAGAGCAATAATGTGAATAATACTTAAGTGAACTCAAATTCGTGTAAAAGAAAATAAATTTACTATCATTTGTAGCCTTTTTCTTCAAGCTGGAGACAGTAAGGAGGGAAAAAGTAACTTGAAACCATGCACAGACCAAAAAAAAAAAAAAATGAAAATGAAAAAGAAAAAAATGTAACTATTGGCTGAATTCATTCCTTAGCACTGTAGAAATTATGTACGTTTTCCCAGTTGCCTTTTCATTGCCAAAAAGTGCAAGTTTAAGTCATACATATTTTTCTCATTTGGAAAAAGGTACATAATTGAAATGTTTCCTAAGGCAAAATATTTGCATCTTTGAAAGTGGCTTTAGAAAAGGTCAATAATTCCAAGTATTCTAACGTCATGAAAAGAATCTAAAATGTCATTACCTTAGTCTTGGAACTACCTGGGAGATTCCTTTAGACTCAGCAATGATTGACAGCTCCAGAAGCATCTGTAGATTTCTCTTCCTTCTGGAGTTCATTTCCAGTCACCTGTTGATATCTAACAAACACTCCCAGTATATCACTTCAGACTAATAATGATTTTTCTTAATCTTGTGTGTTAACTAGGTATCTCCTTGCTGGTTTTCCCAGGTTTCATTCATTCCCCAGGCTTAGCTGGAACAGGTAAATCTCTTTCCCTAGTCAGTTCGTTGTCCTAAAATTCTCTGAGGTGTTACTATGTACGTGTACACTCTAAGAAATTCAAGATGGAAAATGAGGTCTAAGGCCCTGGGATCCAACAATAATACTTCTTCCATGTTCTACGAAGCATATCAAGTCCTAAGTAAAGTCCACATTTAAAAGAGTGGAGGTAAATAGTAGCATTGTATTTCAAAGGGAGGTATATACTGGGATGGAGAGGCTGTAGCTACTAAACCACCTACAAGAGTAATTTTTAAGATTTGGTGTTCAGGTCAAGCATAATGAGAAGACCTTTTTTTTTTTTTTTTGACAAATGCTAATTCACTGGGAAACTTATTTGCTGATATTTTTCCTACTGCCCATGGATTCTTTGTAATCATACAGACTTGAAAAAGTATGGGCTTGGCCCAGAAAGTAGCTAGTACTAAATGCATTGTATCAAGCAAACATGTTTAGAAAACTCCTTTTATCAAAATTAATGAATAAGAAAATAATTCTATGTTTTTCTTGAAGAGACAGTGGACTATGGTAGAACTGCTTTTATATTAGGAGACAGATTTTGATGTTTTTCTATCATATTTTCTCAACATAGTACAATTAAAAAAGAAAAAGATGATTGTGCTACATGGCAAATTTTCTCTGTTATGTGAAGGGAAAAGGTTTACAGTCAGTATCTTCTGTTGCCTGAAGACTTTGAGGTCAATATCTCTCAGTTATGCTCCTAGTTCTGGTACAATTAGATTGAGAAGCTCTACTACTGATATATCCAGCCAGCGAGTCAGTTAGCCCTTGTCAAACTACTTATTCTAGAAATTAAAAAAAAAAAAAGCTGACATCTCTCCATGCTTTCTCAGACTACTATGAAAATAAAATAATCCAAAATAGTGAATTTGGTCCAAAGGTGGAACAGGCAATGTTGGGGCATCATTTTTCCTCATATAAATAAAATTACTCATATAATGATAATTATGATCTATCTTACAGCAGTCTAAGTGTCCTCCTAAAGCCTCATGTCCTTTCAGGTGAAGCTGGCTGGATCTAGGGTGTGTGATACAAGGATGTATGGTACTAGATTAGTTCACTGATTGAAACTAGCCGAATTCTGGATGTGGCTCAGTGGATTTACAGAATACAGAAGACCTGCCCTTGCTGTGGGTGACACCTCTTCGTAGATCTGTAGCCTGTTGGGGATGAAAGGGAAAATCAGGCTCACTTCTGCTGCTGGTGGTAGCGCAGCTGCTTCCTGTGTCCTGCGTCCTGCGTCCTGCGTCCTGCGTCCTGCGTCCTGCATCTTGTGTTCTGCTTTCTCTGCCATGGACTGTTTCTCTTCTGTAATGCCACCCTTCCTTGGGACCAGCCAACCATGAGCTGAAACTTCTACAAACTGTGAGCCTAAATACAAACTTCCTACTTTGCCTTGTGGGTATTGGATATTTTGTCTCAGGAACAAGAAAAGTAACTAAGACAACCAGTATATTTACTATATATAGCTTGTAACATAGAAGTAATATATAAAGCTAAAAACGATAACTTTAAATAGTAGATTAGTATTCAAAAATTATTAGTCTCTTGCTGCATAGTATATGCTTAATATACCAAATATGTTTGAGTAAGAAAAAAAGAGAGATGAACATTTTGAAGACATTTTTCCAAGACAGTAGAGTCTCAAATAATAACTTCTATGAACTCACTGGTTATATAACCTGGCTAATGAGATCTGTTTTCTATTTTATCATACTCACTCTTTTCCAATATTGTTTTAATAACTATAAGAAGCTGACAAGAAAAAAAATACATATATACTCTGGTGAGTCCAAGAAAAGATAATTTTAGTTCGGAGTACAGTTCTGGAGGCTGTACGATCTTTCCTAGAGCTGTAGTCCCCAAATATTTCCAGTGTGCATACTTTATATTCCTAGCAGTGCTTTTGTTCTGTCGGCATCAACCCAAGTTAGAGATAGTATTTCACTGCTATTTATTGAAACAAAATGAAAGAAAAGATAATCTATGTTTAGTCAGTTTTCTACTACTATACAGAGATCAATAACTTCTGTAGAGAAAACACTTGATTTTTTTGCTCACCATTTTGCAGGCCCTAGCACAAAATTGAATGGACCCACTGTTTTAGGCCTCCAGAGGCCTCTGAGATGCCAGAAGCAAAGAGCACTTGGCATAGAAAATTGAAAGGAAGGGATGGTATCACACAAGTCATTGTCTTCACGGGCAAGCACTCAAGGACCAAAGGACCTTTCCCTCCACCACCTCCATGTAGTGCCACCATAGGGCCCACGTCTTTAAGACATGGGCTTTCAGGGTACACCCAAGATCCAAACCATACCACAATCATTTACAAACTTGATAAATTTGTGAAAATCATAAATATACAACCTTTTCTGAGCTTTATAGTTGTCTTCGAACTTTGTCTCTTCTTTTTTTCCCTCACTCTTCAAAAATCAAAGAAAATACTGCTCTTGAGTTCTTCTAAGATCAATTCCACCCATATGGAGAACGCTAAAGGTCTCAGAACCCATGTAAACTTATTAATAATTTCCTATAAAGACCAATTTTCACTAAAATGATCCCCATGCTAACTGATAAATTAATAAAATACCATGTCTTCATATTCTTGCATAATTTCTTCTAGTGTCTGCATTGTATTATCTGATATCTATGTCCTCTTTTGTTCCTTGAGATTCCCAAAGGCACTAATACTAAGAGACAAAACTAAATCAAGAAATGGACATCTGTATTTATTTACTTAATTTCTTTTATAATTTCATTACTTTTTTTTTTTTTTTTTTTTGTCTTTTTGAGACAGGGTCTTGCTATGCAGTTGAGGCTGGCCTTGAGCTCACTTTTGTAGCCCAGGCTGGTCTCGAACTCGCACCAATCCTCCTACCTCAGCCTCCCGAGTGCTGGTATTACAGGCGTGCGCCACCACGCCCGGATAATTTCATTACTTTTTAATAAGAAATAACAAAATAATTTTTAAATTTTTTTTATTTTAAAGACTAAAAATAGCAGAAACAAAGATAGAAACACAGTAACAAGTAAGAGTACATATAGTACAGAATTTAAAAAACAGAAAAATTTAACAATGGTTATATTATACATTTTCATCATTGGATCAGTTTAGATTAATATATATTATAGGTATATAAGATTGATCAAACAATTAAACATTAACACTTTCAATAAACATTAATTTGTTTAACAGTTGACACACTGCATAATGTTCTCACAATAGTTATACAGAGCACAGGATGTGGGCATGACACACTTTCCAACTGATATTGGTAAGGAAAGAAAAACAAATTCTTTTCTTTGAACTAAGAGGAAGCAGATACATACACAGTCCAATGTTCCACAGTTGCAGTGGGCCACCAGTGAAACTGGCAATGTTGGAGGCTATTGATCTAAGCCTCCTACAGCTCATCACACCAATCTAGCTCTGCATTTCATGTCTCGTAATTAAGCTTTTCTGCTGGGTGATCAATAGCAAGTTAAAGCAAGAGCTGTATAACAAAATATTCATTTTTTGTAGCTTCCAAGGTCAAATCCCCTCAGGATTAACCTTGGAACCATGTACAGTGCTTTATAGAACTGTGGTCAGTGTCAGCCTTCAGGAAGAGTCACGGCCATTGCTTGATCAGTTTGCTTTCTGTGAAAGCCTGAGAGAATGTTTTTCTCTGGGTGACTCTCCTTAGACACTATAGTTCATTTATCCCTTTTCTCTGAAGTACCATAATCTGCTTGACCAGAAAACTTGTAACACCTCTGACAGCACAGGTTCTCTTATGTCCTGAGTCCTTACTAACCTTGAAGGGCTAGGGCCAAAATATTGACTATCCTCATAGCCCTTCTTTTTCTCCAATTTTTGGTTTGTTAACTTACAAAATAATAAGAAACAGTTTCAAAACATGTTAGTAGGACAGCCACAATAATTAATACAATGCATATTGTTGTCTTCATAATAATTGATCACAGTACAAGATGCAGACATGATAACTTTTCTGAATACTATTGGTACAAATATTTCTTCTCATTGAGCTAAAAGAAAGTAGTTATATACATAGTCCAATAGTCCATAATAGTAGTGGGTTATCAGCAGAACTGGTAATGTCAGAAGCTGTTGACTTGAGCCTTTTGGGGCTGGGGAGATAGCTCCATGACACAAGTGTCTGCCTGGAAAAATACAAGGTTGTGAGTTTGAACCTCGGTCCCACAAAAAAAAAAAAAAAAAAAAAAAAGAATGTGACTTGAGCCTTTTACAGCTCAGCATACTAATCTGGCTTTACTTTTTACTTTTAACTCATGGTTAAACTTTTCTGTTTGGTGCTTAAAGTCCAGTTGAAGCAAGACCTATATAACAAAACATGTAACTTTTGTAGCTGGCAAGGTCAGTCAAATCTCCTCAAGATTTACCTTAAAATCATGTACATCATTGTGTAGAACTTTTGACAGTGTCAGCCATCTGGATGAGTCATGGCCATTGCTTGACTAGTTTGCTCTCTGTGAAAGCCTGAGAGAATGTTACTTTATTTTATTTTATTTTATTTTGAAGAGCAAAAACAAAAACAGAAACAAATAGCACAAATACCAAAACAGGATAACGTACAGCAATATATATGCTACAGACTTTCAAAAGAAGAATAACTGACAATGGTCGTTCTATCATCATTTATCATTAAATCTATTGCTTGTATTAATAGATGCAAGATAGTTATAGTTATGCAAAATTGGACAAATAATTGAATATTACTGCTGGTCTTCTAAATGTGTACCATTACTAATGTCTTATCAATTATTATTATACTCTCATTAAAATAAATTTTTAAGAGTGAATAAAAAAGAAAATTAGGACAGCTTTAAAATTTACCATTTGCCCGTATGCTCAGACTTCCCCTTCTCCCACAGCAAGCATTGCATTCCTTTTCCAGAAAACTCTTTCTTCTCAATCTCTGTCCACGATCTTTCTTATGAAATCACAGAACAGAGGTTATGATACTTCCTGAACTTCTTACTCTTCTCTTTAACCACAAACTCAAATCTTTAGCAATGCTTACCGACTCACGCCTGGTCTCCGAGGAAGAGGTGTCTCTCCTCCAGCCCAAAGCCAGTTTTGCCTGCTGTTCTTGCTCAACATTGTGTTCTGCCCATTTCCTTCTCTCTCTGACATATTTATGATCCCTGGTTTTGCTGCTTTTTTAAAAAAACAAATTGATCAAACCCCCTCTCCTACCACTTCTCCAATCAAGTTTCTGAAGGCAGCTGTCCCATGACCACTATAGTGATAGACTGTTGCATTTGTGGCTGGTGTCTTGTTCTTTCTCCTGATAATCAGCACAGTGCCCTCCTGCCTCCTATAGATGTACATAGCCTGTTGATGTATCTAATCCCTCCACTGGCCTAGCCAATGTTGTTGGTTGACTTAGAGATGCACAGTTGACCAAGTCCAGTCATATTAGAGCCTGTCAGTCTCATCTTTTAGAATGTTTTCCAAGTAATTGAGAAAGTGGAGTTTCCTTTCCAGGATTTGGAACCTGGAGATATAGCACTGGAGCTACACCAGGAAGTTTGCTAGTACAGAGGTAAGAGCGCAGCTGAGAGCGCAATAGAAATGGAGAGAAAGTGGACCCCAGTGACATCGCTGTGCTGGTGAATCCAGCAGTGTCCAAAGCCACAAGTCCTCTTCAATGTTTTACTCCATGAGTCAATCGATAACTTTTCACATAACTTATTGAAGCTGTACTACACTTCCTATCTTTTTTTGAAGAAAAAAATATGTGATATCCTTTACTATTTCCAATGTTCATTTCTCAAAGTTAAACTGTCTTCCAATCTTACCACATCACTATAAGGTTCATCACTAAGATTGCCTCCTATTTTCCAGGCATTATTTTACTCGGTTTTTCTACAGAATTTGAAAAATTGATGAATCAGTCCCTTTATAAAATTACCTTATTTAGAAACTACCTCATTTAGGCTGAGCTTGGTGGCACATAACAGTTATCACATCACTTGGGAGGTTGAGACAGGGGAATTTCTGTGAGTTCAAGTCCAGCCTAGGTTACAAAGTGAGTTCAAGGCAAGCCTAAACTGCACAGTGAAATTTGTCTCAAAAAGACAAAAATAATTTTACCATATTTAAAAGTTGTGGTTATTTATTTATTTATTTATTTAACCAGGGATTGAACTCAGGATCTTGCACTTGTCAGGTAGGTGCTTATCCTGCTAAGCTATATCCCTGGCCCCTAAAATATTTTTAAAAACTATTTATTTGTTTGTTTGTTTGTTTGTTTGTTTGTTTAATTGGTACAAGATTTCATTTGCAGCTCAGACTTGCAGTGATCTTCTTGACTCAGCCTCCCCATGCTGGGATTACAGGTATGTGCCACCATACCCAGTTTCACTGGCCAGCATGGCATACAATACTGGGGATCGATCAAACTCAGGTCCTTGTGCTTGCCAGTCAGGGGCTTCAACCGCTGAGCTATCTCCCTGGCCTCAAGACTACCTTATTTAGAAATTATCTTAAATTTTATTTCATTCCTAGTTTTATTCTTTTCTGCATTTTTCATATTTCCTCAACTCTTACCTCTTATCCTAATCAGACTTTAGTCCTCTTCTTATTTTTTAAGTATATATTTTCTAGTGTGATTTCATCAACCATCAGAGTTTTATTACTGATATTCTAATAATTTCTGTGTTTATATCCCTTAATTTTTTCTTTTAATTCTATACACCTAAAGCCAAATACTAGTATACAACCTTGCCCAAAGGACTAAAGCAAATGTCATTCCCCGCAAAAACCTAAAGTATACTTTTCTTATCTTTCTCTATCTTCCTGTACTTATTATATCAATGATTTTCTCGCCTTTCTCACTTCATCCCTATGCCTAACCCACTACCAGTTAATTCATGATCTGTGAAAGATCCTGTAGTTTAATTTAGTTATGGTTAAAGCAAAGGTATTAGTGATATCTGCTGAGTAAACTAAGCATTGTATGTGAAGCGGTTAAGGCATATAATACCTAGAATAAAATTTCTGTGTTGATATTTATCCATTGACTCCTAACAAGCCACCTTGGTTGGTGGTTCAAAACAACAATCACTGGTGCCAGGCAAGGAAGAGCCTGCTGACCCTGGGTGCCAAACAGCTAACTTCTGGCCAGTTCTGCATCATGATTCTCCTTAGTACAGCACCCCAGAAGTGACTGTTGAACAACTGATGTGGTGTAGAGTGAATCTGACACCTCAGAGAAGAGATAAGTCCAGAAGAATCGTGGCGAAGTCATACATGGGCCAACAGCACTGTTGATGTAAAAACAAACAAAACAAACCAGACCACTGCGGGTGTAAACAGGAAAGAAGCATTAGGTTTTATCTTGAGAATGATCTTGCAGCAGTGCACAATTCTGGAAGAAATCCAGAGCAGACTGACATATCCTACAAAATTATCTTTCAAAATTTATGTAGAAATGAGATATTTTCATGATAAGAAACACCTAAAGAAATTTCATAACCAGCAAACTAAATTCCAGAAACTTCTCAAGGATATAATAGAGCAAGGCTGTGAAGCTACCAATGCCAAAATGCACAATAAAATGAATGCATGGGATAGGCTGAGCCTTAAAAGGACACTGCCTGTTGGTTAAGGGCACTACTCAACAGGTAGAAATAATAACTATATATGCACCAAACCATGGTGTACTCAGCTTTGTAAAACAAACACTATTAGAGCCGGGTGTGGTGGCGCACGCCTGTAATCCCAGCACTAGGGAGGCTGAGGCAGGAGGATCGGTGAGAGTTCAAGACCAGCCTGGGCTACAGAGCTGAGCTCAAGGCCAGCCTGAACTCTACAGCGAGACCTTATCTCAAAAAGAAAAAACAAAACAAAACAAAACAAAAAAAACAGTATTAGACATAAAATACCAGATAAACCTTCGTACAGATATAGTGGGAGACAATACCCCACTGTCACAAATTCTTTAAGCAAAAAATCAATAAAGAAGCATCAAAGATGAACTATATCTTTGGGAAAATAGACTTAATAATGTCAATAGTGTGTTTCACCCAATAACAACAAAATACACATTCTTTTTGCATTAAATGTATTTCATTAATATAGTCAATAATGTATACTTAAACAACTGCAAAAAATTGAAATTTGACCATGTATCTTATTGGGTCATAGTACAATGAAACTATAAATCAAAGACAAATGAAAACAGGAAATTATGCAAATGCATGGAAATTAAATAATACACACTTAAAAATCAATGGATAATAGAAGAAATGAGACATTGTCTAAAATTAAATGATAATGCCAATATATTTTCTAAAAGCAAATGATAATGCCAGTACAATATACCACATCTTATTTTAATTTTTTAAAATGTATTTAGTACAGATTCTACAGGGTCTTACTACACAGACTGGGTTCATAGTGATCCTCCTGTTTGCAGCCTCACAAGCATTATAGGAATTATAGGCACACAGCACCACGCCCAGTCTCAATCACTGTCTCAGGATGTCCCTAGGTGCAGAGCTGACATGACACACCGGGGATCGAATCCTGTTCCTGCTCCTGTCTAAGCAGGTACTTTAGTCTGCTGAGCTATCTCAATATACCACATCTTATGGGGCACAGTGAAAGCCATGCTAAGATGAAAGTCTATCACAGTGAATGCCAACATCACAAAAATAGTAAGCCTAAACAAATGACCTAATCACCTCAAGGCTCTAGAAGAGTAAGAGCCATCTAAATACAAAATTAGTGCAAGGAAAGAAATTATAAAGATCAGAGAAAAAAATCATGAAATGGAAACTTAAATCACAGTAATAAATAAAGAATAAGTGAAAGAGTTGGTTCTTTGAAGGACTAAACAAAATAGGCAAAACAGCCAAATTAATCCCCCAAAAAGGAGAGAGAGACAGAGACAGAGAGAGAGACAGAGAGACAGAGAGAGAGACAGACAGACAGAGACAGAGACAGAGACAGAGAAAGAAATGCAGAAATTCATGCAATTATAAATCACAAGGGAAACTTCCGAAGTCCATATTATTTGTGACTACTTCACAAGCCAGTATGACAATGAATTGGAAGATTCCAATAGCTGAAATTTCTGGACAGCACATATCTTATACTGAAGCTAAAACAAATGTCTCCCTTAAATATGAGGCTTTTCTCTGCCCTTACTAAAGGGAAGTTTCTTTTTTCTCTTATAAATATTCCATGAACTATCTTTTAGTGACTAACTTGCTCTTGAAAGGCAACACTTGATCCATTGCATCCTACTTTTCTGAAATACTTGTGATCTAGTGAGACCCTCGCCACGATGCTGTGTCTCTTAGCCTTACCCCAGCTCCTGCCTGTAGTGAAGGGCCTTTTGTTCCCCATCTCTCAAGGGACCTTCCTCCATTCTTAAATGACTTTGACCTATGGCTCAGTCCTTGCCGCCACCCACTCTGATCTCCGTCCTGAGCGACTTCAGCAGCCATTTACATGAGTCAGCCTATATCTAGGCCTCTTGGTATCCAGTCTCCCTCATTCCCAGTTATTAGCTCTTCTCCTCTGCCTTAGCCATTGTAGAGTCACAGGCCAGCGAGGCCTCTCCAAGGATGCTCCAGAGCTGACTTCATCAGGATTGTCTAGGAGACCCGCCATAAGATACACGTGCCAAGGCCAGTTACTCAGTTCCACTAAATCACTCTTTTAAGGAAAGGTCCAGGAATCTGCACTGTAACAATCTTAAGTTATTCTTTAAAACAAGGAAATCTGGGGATCCTCTTTGCCAAGCTTAGTTCTCAGTCTGTTTTAACTTATTAAGTGGCTTGCCATAAGAATCTCCTATTTTTATTATTTATTATTTTCTTAATAATCCATTGTTGCTTTTGATATAGATATAGTGAGGTCTCTTCTTTCTTTCTCTTCATATGCTCACTCCTGACTTCACTCATCTCTCTTTAGTTTAGATTAACAATATTGACAATGACCTTTCTTGAATCTTGAATCTCTTATAAGATAGGTGTCATTTTAAGTTCTTTGATATATGATTTCATTTAAGTTCTTTACAGTTTACTGAGGCAAACACTCATTTTGAACTTCATTTTTTCTTGTCAAAATATTTGAATTTCTAGTGCCTCTATATTCTCTTTGTTTCCATCTGTTCAGAACCTGTTCCAGCACTGATCCTCCAGTGTGTTTGTCTGTGGCCTTTAACCACAGGGAAGCTGGTACTGCCTGAAGGCCTGGTTGCCTGCCATGTGGGGCTCTGCACACTGAAACTCTAGAGTTGCCATGTCATTTCAACTTCTTCCTTCTTTTAGCAGAGAACTTGGACTTCTTCTTCTTCCTCTTCCTCTTCCTCTTCCTCTTCCTCTTCCTCTTCCTCTTCCTCTTCCTCTTCCTCTTCCTCTTCCTCTTCCTCTTCCTCTTCCTCTTCTTCTTCTTCTTCTTCTTCTTCTTCTTCTTCTTCTTCTTCTTCTTCTTCTTCTTCTTCTTTTGTCAGTAGTGGTAACTGAATCCAAGACCTTCATCCTGAGCTATATCCCTAGCCCCCTCTTAAGTGTTTATTTTGTGGCAATATCTTGCTATCTGCCCTTTCACTATTTCAGCCTCTGTCCACTACAAAGTCCTTTTTTTCATCAGTGATTCTCAGGGTATCCCTCACATCATAACAACCAAACAGTACACACATGGTCTCACAATTCCATCCCCACGGCCTAATATCTTGGGAAAAAAAATGGACAGGGCTTCTTTTCTCATGGCCCATTTCCTTTCTAGTGCAGGTCCACTTGCTCTGCCTCAACCACCCCTCAGTCATGACTTTCACTACAGTCACAGTCACCTCAGGCGACTATATCGAGCAGCAACTTTTCAGCTGCTGTCTTATTTGATCTCCCAGCCCACTCATACCATCCCTCTTTCCTTACTAATGTCTCTATTTTCGGCTTCTGTAACCCTAGCCTATCTGAACTTCTCATTTTATCTATGACTGTGCCTCACACCCCTTTCGTCCTCCCTCCAGCTCTACCCAAAAGTGGTAGTGTCTCAGGTCTGTGTCTGATACCCTCTATTTGCATCTGCCTTCTACTCTGAGATGATGTCACTCCTTTATAGCTTCCGTTTGGGTGTGGATTAAGCCACATACTACCCAAGGCCATGGGCAGTCCCTCAACCCCATGATCATCTGCTGACAGTCTACTTTTTAGTAGGCAGTGTTGCAGGTACTATAAATACAGATACGCCCAAGGAGAGCCCAGTGTCCATACAGGTCTTCTTCCTCTGGATAAGAGAGAAATTAGTATAAAGTTGGTATGAACTGTGAAGAAAGTACTCATATAACAAGTTTTAATGGATGATTTTGTTTCATTTCTAAATTGCTAAGTACCTGCTATATATGCTATCATTTAATTTTACATTTGGTTGCGCGCCCGCCGCGGGTAAGCTCCCTGCGCCCCTCTGCCCCGCCTCTGCGTTCCCGCGACTAACTTCCTGTTCCAGCCCAGACCCAAACCGCACCGCTGGGAGCCGAGCCCGCGCGCCTGCCGCGGGTTAGCCCCTGCTCCCCTCTGCCCCGCCTCTGCGTTCCCGCGACTAACTTCTTGTTCCAGCCCAGACCCAAATCACACCACTGGGAGCTGAGCCCGCGCCGGCTGGGACAGGTCTTCTATCTAGAATCTACAAAGAACTAAAAACCATTAGGGTCCCAAAATTCAAAGACCCAATCCAGAAATGGGCATCTGAGATGAACATTCACTTCTCAGAGAAAGAAATACAGCAAGCCTACAAACACATGAAGAAATGCTCCACATCCCTAGCTATTCGTGAAATGCAAATCAAAACAACACTTAGATACCACCTCACCCCAGTAAGGATGGCTATCATAAAGAAATCAACCAGCAACAAATGTTGGAGAGGCTGTGGGGAAAAAGGAACCCTTCTCCACTGCTGGTGGGAATGCAGATTGGTGCAACTATTATGGAAAGCAGTGTGGAGGATCCTTACAAAACTGGAATTGGAAGTTCCGTTCAATTCAACTATCCCCCCCACTGGGAATTTTCCCAGAAGAACTGAAAACTTCATACCATAGCGATGTCTGTGCACCTATGTTTATAGCAGCCCAATTTGTAATAGCCAAATCTTGGAAACAACCAAAGTGTCCATCATTTGAAGAATGGTTAAAAAAATGTGGTATTTTTATACAAAGGAATACTATTCATTCACAAAGAATGATAAGTTTGAAGACTTCATATATAAATGGATGTATATTGAACATATACTCATTAGTGAAATAAACCAGACCTCTATGTGTAAATATCGTATAGTCTCCCTAATATAAGAACTTTAAAGAAGAAAACAAGAACTTAAGGGCATAACACAGCTGTATGTGTTATGGATTAAACAACGAAGTGACTGGAAGCAGACAAAGCAGAAAACATCAATAGCAAAACCATACACTTATGTAACAGGATGAATCAGATATTGGTCTCAAGAACCTTCAAAAGGTTCAGCATATTGATTATAGCACAATGTAACGCTAAAATTATGTTTGGAATACATGTTACTCTTGTCTTTTTGTTATGT
>PVJA010007888.1:48718-66764 GCA_004027025.1 Myocastor coypus | reverse complement strand
AAAAAAAAAAAAGAATGTTTAGTTATACAGGTCTTGCTTCGACTTGCCCTTGATCACCCAGCAAGAAAAAAAAAAAAAATCCTTAATTACAATGCATGGAACGCAGAGCTAGATTGGTGCGATGAGCTTTAGGAGGCTTAGATTCAATAGCTTCCAATGTCATAAGCTTCACTGGTGGCACACTGCAATTGCAAAACCTTTGATTGTATATGTATCTGCTTCCTCTTAGTCCAAAGAGAAGTATATTCTTTCCTGTTTTTTCTTTCTTTCTTTCTTTTTTCTATGCAACATTAATAGGGAGGTGGGTCATGCCCACACACTGCACTCTATTGAATGATTGTGAGGACAATATGCAATATGTCAACTTTCAAAGAAAAAAAGGGGGAAAAGAAAAAAAAAAAGTAATGTGGATTTAGAAAGATTAATGTTTAGTTGTTTGATCAATGTTATATACCTATATGTATTAATCTAAACTGATCCGATGATGAAAATATGTAATATAACCACTGTTAAATTTAAACAATAAAAGAATTGAAAAAAAAAAAGAAACTGATTTGCACGAGATGCTGTGGTGGACTCTTGGCCTCCAGGTGGACTCACAGAGGACGCTGCTGTGAGCTCTAGGTTCTCAGCTGGACTCGTGCAGGACGCTGCTGTGGGACCCAGGCCTCAGCTGGATTCTTCGGGCTCTAGTGTATGGCCAGAACTCAGACGCTCTGGGTGAATGCAATAATCTTCTGCATTATGTATCCTGCATCAAGTTGTTTCCCTGGCAAACCCTGGCTACCACCACCTACAGAATGGAGGAAAATGCTTGCATGTCAGCTACCTAAGGTTTGGTATCCTGAATATATAAAGAATTTTGATAACTCAAAAAAAATAAATAAATAAAGGAACATGTGTTAATTGTTTGAAAAAAAAAAATCATCTGTAACCCGAAGAGGCCCAGAATATCAAAAACAATTGTGGGGAACAAAGGAAAGGCAAGAGATAGTACAATACCTCGAAAATTATACTACACGGCTTCTGGGATAAAATCAGCATGGTGATTTCATAGAGACAGACTTGAGGATCAATGGAACAGATTAGAAAATGTAGACATAACTGCAAATAAACTAAGCCACCTTAACTTTTGATAAAAGATGGAAACAAGCTCACTGAGAGAAAGATAGCCTCTTTAATAACTAGTGCTGGAAAAAGTGGGCAAATGATTGTGGAGTGAAAGGTCTGACAGCATGGGCTAAACCAACCCTCTCTTTCACTTGTTTGAGCCAGGTGTCTGTCACAGCAATATAAAGCCAACCAATACAAGCTGTGGTAACAAAGCAGCATAACATGAATGGCTTTAAATGCAGACATGTATTTCATGGTCCTGGAGACCAGCACTCTGAAACCAAGGGGTGGGTAGGGCTGTGTCCATCCGTCAGGGGCAGTATCTTGGCCTTTGTACAAACAGACCAAATTCTGGCCCCACTTCTAGATGGCTGTCTTCTGTGTTGCCTCTGTCCTCCCTGTGCTTCCCTCTTCAGATATTGAAACTTGTCACTGGCCTTAGTGTGGCCCAGTGAAGCTAGAACTGGCTCTTCCCAGGAACCTTCACTGAGCTGCAACCACAGAGGTACATTTAAAAATGAAGACCACATTCACATGCACTAGCGGCCAGCGCTGGGCTCTGTCTTCTGACGGAGTACAATCCAGCACACTGTGATGCAATCAGTGGCTTTGGAAGCCTCTATAAAAAGGACAATGCTTCAGAAGAACATAAGAAATACTAGAATAGATGGGTAGATTTGAAATTAAATTAAACCCATCATCAAAACTTCTCTCCACAAAAAGTCTCCAGACCTAGATGTCTTCTACAAAATCCTCCTGAATCAATGAACAGAAGCCAGAAGTGTCAACACAGAAGTATCTAACATAGAAAGATTTATGAATGAGAAATATTTGAACATTTCCTAACAAACTCTACATCAAAACAGATACGATCATCACAAAAAGAAAAATTGCAAGGCAGCTAATCTATTGAGCAAATACAGACACATTCTTCGTAACATAAAATTTAGCAAGCTATTCTACCACATAGGAAAAAATAATATGCCTATTTCCAGTGTCAAGGAATATAAGCTTGGGTTGACATTAGAAAATAATATATGTTGTCCCATTTACTAAGGCAAGGAGCAGAGACGCATAGCTTTCTCAACAGGTACAGAGAAAATTATGTAACATGAGAAGACATTCTTCAATGTGTGTGCTTATGTTTATAAATATAAAGAATCCTCCCTAATATGGCATGTAGACCTTCCATAAATATTTGCCAGAAGCTCATCCAATTATGAAGGGTTGAAATGTTTTCTTGTGAAATCTGCTGCTGAGACATTTGTGTCCAACACGTGCTGCTTGATGACCTTGGTGCAATAAAGAAATAAATCATGGAATGTTGAAAGTTTTGGAATGAAGAGACATGTCTGCCCTGTCAAAGCTGGCATCACACTGTACATGGAAAGTTCAAATTATCTGTAATCCACATATTAGACTAATGGGTAAAAATTGATAAAGCCAACTCTGAAAAGAAAGTTTAATATGAATTCCACTTTTGAGCATGTACCTAATAAAAATGCAAACCATCAAGTTTGTTCAAGTATGGTCTTAATAGGATTGTTAGTAACCACCAAGCACTGAAATCCAACTTGATATGTGTAGGCAGTAAGGTGGATAAGTTGTGGCACGATGACACGCTGCAGTACTGCTCAGAAAGGAAACTGAACACACTGCTAGTGTGCACATTAACATGGAAAAGTATGGCCAATCTAATGTTAAGTAAGTGATGCCAATTATAAGGGCATACATATTGTGTGGGCATCATTCTATTTGTATAAGTTTTTATTTCTTTATTTTTTATTTTTTTTATTTTTTATTTTTTTGCAGGACCGGGGTTCAAACTCACAACCTTGCACTTGCCCAGCAGGCGCTTGTGCCTTGGAGCTATCTCCCCAGCCCCTTGTACAAGGTTTTAAAGTAGATGTGATGGAGTGGTAATGTTTAGAATGTTTGCTTGGATGCAAAATAATCAAGTAACTCATGAAGAAATCAATTAGCAGAAATGTGGGAATGGATCTAATCCCTTGGGAGGAGGAAAGGGATGTTGCTGGGGAGAAGGAGACCCTGGAAATACCCAGAAGCTTGATCCAGGTGGTGGTTATAAAACACTTATCATATATATATATATATATATATATATATATATATATATATATATGGTAAAAGGTAAAATCTCACACATTTTACCTTTGAAATGGCTATAATTAAAGAGTTTTCCAATTTTTCCTCAGTTGCATGAAGAAAGTTCGAAATGATGGCAATTTATGATGCATGAAATTTAGGAAGAAATAAGAAAAGTGCTTACTTTGGACATAGTATTTAAGGGAGAGTCAAAAACTCAGTCAGGAATGTACATATTTTCACAGAATACTTTTAAACATCATAATGAATAAAATACTAGGAAGATCAATGACAAATAACACTATGAGAGCCACTATGAGCCCGAGCAGCGTAGTGAGTTCCCATATCAAATAAATCAATGGATAAATAGTTATCCCTTGTAGTGATCGTCCTGTCTCAGCCTCCCCGGTGCTGAGATTGTAGACATGTAACACTACACCCAGTTTATGTGGGCAGCATCACAGGCCCGGGGTTTCTGGCCCAGCAGTATATGCAGTACCAGGGATAGAACCCGGGTCCTTGAGCTTGCCAGGCAGGCGTTCAGATCATCAAGCTGTCACTGCAGCTCAATTTCCTATCATCTTGTTGTGAAATTTTTCTGCATCTTTTCCTACTCCCACTCACTCTTGAAAGTAAAAGAAAAAAGAAAAAAACCCAGAACGCATTTTTGAAAGTCTTGCAAAGTCCCTAGATTGTTCAGGCTGCATTCCAAGTTACAATTTCCTTGCCTTTGCCTTCCAGACACCTGGGATTACAGGCCTAAACCTCCACACCTGGATGCCTTGATTGCGTTATTAGTCTTGTTTGTTGGTTGGTTGCTTGCTTGCTTTGTTGCATTTTAAGAGAAGCTTAGTAAATTATGGAAAATTCAATGGATTTTGTTGAATAACGAGGTCCTCATCTTCAGATTGAGGCCTTAGTTTTAGTAACGTCCTGGAGCGCTACCTTTTCAGCCAGAGAGCACCACTGATCTGTCCTTGGCTAGATCCACCTCTCTCTGCCAGGGGCAATCCAGAGACCTGCTTTAGTAAGAATGCATTAAGCAGCTTAAACTTCAAAAGTGGCTAAAAAAGTTATGGCTGCTTCATTCCCCAAAGGTGTGATGATGTGTTTGGAGGACAGAGAGAAAGGAAAGAAGAAAAAAAAGTTAGGGACACAGTGATCCCATGAACATTAATGAGAGACTGCCACTTTTCAGACAGAACATCTCAGGAAGAAAGAATATGTGAGAGAGTAAATTTCAATAAATCTTTATTTCTAGATATGGGCCAATGAGCTCAGCTGTATTTCCAGCCTTCTTAAGCTATTATAACGTCCTTTTTTTTTTTTTCCAAACAAGTCCAACATTTGAGAAATACATCTTGTTCTTGGCCACCAATACATTTCACTACAACATGAAAACCTCATCCAAAAAACATTTTTAAAAATCTTTCCCAAATAGCCACCATGATGGTTTCACAGAACCATGCATAACTCAGTCTATTTCCTGAATCTTAAAAAAAAAAAAATGTCTGCAGGTTCTTACTTTCTGGTTTTACCAGGCTGTAGCATAAAATATCCCTGGGAAAGAACAAGAGCTCCATTTTAGGAACAGCTTCGGTACAGCAATGGCAGAAATAGAATTGCCAGTGCACCATTCACAAGCTGAAAGGGGAGCCCGAGTCCTGCATCCAGGGGCAGGTGCCAGAGCTGGGTCACAGGACAGCAGTCACCCTTGGAGGGACGAGAGTTCAAATTGGTTTAACTGGCTTTGCAGGACAGTTACAGGTTTTCATTGTTTCGTTGTCACTCTGTGCAGTCAGTTTCTCTGAGGCTCACTTGAACCTTGGAGAATGAAGATTAATAGACAAAGTGTCAGCTCCAACACTTTAGAATCATCTTCCGGTACTTGGTTGGGTCCCAGTGCCTTTTAATTCATCTCTTCCTCATTATTATTATATTATTTTTTTTTTTTTTGTAACAAAAGACGTTATTTTTAACTGTTAGTGTTTCCATGCAACCAACCATCTTTGACTGTTAAAATCAGAATAGGAGCTGTCGGCCCTGTCAATATCTCTGCACGTGTCGGATTTCAGTCTTTCATCTGAACACGGAAAGGTGAATTCTTATGTTTCGCAGCATTTTTTATGAGCACAAGTGCAAAAAACCTAAAGTGGGAATGGCAGCTCAGACTCTTCGGACACACACAAAAATGCTAATGTGGAAAGGCCAGTTTTTAAAAGAGAGAAATGTTTGGGGCATTGGAGGATTCGCGACTCTGGCAAGATGGTCTCCTTTCAGAACTGCTGCCGACCACTATCAATGACCTTCTTGCCCCACTGGCCACTGGGTGTCCTACTGCATGGGAAAGTAGTGGGTGCCTTTTTAGCTCAGGCTTTTGCGCTCATTAGGTATGCAGTTGGTTGACTTGCTTTGTTCCTGAATGAGGATCCAAAGAAAGGTGAGCCATGTCGAATTCCCATTTGGTCAGGGTTCAAGGAATGAAGCACGAAGTCTTCCAGAAAGACCTGGTGATTTTTTTCAGAGTGTCAGGAGACTTTGATGCGCTGCATGTCTCATTCAGAGCAATGAGTCAGAGCTGTGGAGCCCCAAAAGGAGACCTCATGAAGAGCCCCCCACTTCGGTATCAGATGAAGAAATCATTGCAATTCTTCATTCTGCTTCCATAGATTTTCCCTTCCGCCAACAGTGACTCAGCCCTAGAGCCAGGACCCAGACCTGGGCAGGGCCCTTGTCCTGCAAAGCCAAGCTCTGTTAATACAAGGATGCACCGTGGACTTTTAACTGTTTCATTTTGAAAATTCTGGACCAGCCGAAGCTGACTCACCAATGACCTCATACAGGGTTAGTTCATGGGAACATACAGGCCTCACCTCCCCAGGATAACGAAATCAGGATCAAGCCAGATCACGGCGCTACCCGAGCACCTCAATAGCTCTCCACCACTGGGAAGAAATTCAAACTCCTCCTACTATTCGGATGTCAGTTTTCGTTTCTCCTACTAACACTGCTGTCCCCAGAGCCTCATTTCTGCCATCAGTGTGCTGAGTTTGTCCTCACATCCTGGCCTCAGAGGGACCTTCCTGGCATCAGAGGGACCTTTGTGGCATCAGAGGGACCTTACTGACATCAGAGGGACCATCCTGGCATCAGAGGGACCTTTGTGGCATCAGAGGGACCTTACTGACATCAGAGGGACCATCCTGGCATCAGAGGGACCCTCCTGGTATCAGAGGGACCTTCCTGGTATCAGAGGGACCTTTGTGGCATCAGAGGGACCCTCCTGGCATCAGAGGGACCCTCCTGGTATCAGAGGGACCTTCCTGGCATCTGAGGGACCTTCCTGGCATCAGGGGGACCTTCTCGGATGGCTAGGTGCCCAGCTTCTCCTCAGCATCCAGGCCGCGTCGTGATTCCGGAGCAGCCCGCGCACCCACAGGATGCCATTCCCTGCTGCCTCTGCCCCTCCCCTTCGTGTTCCGAAGCCTGCCAGACTTTCCGGTTTCTCTGCTTTCAGTGCCGACTTGTACCTGAAGCGAAGCTTGGGCTGCTGCATGTGTCACAAGGCTCCAGCGTTTGATCCTTTGGATTTCTCTATCCTTAGCCTGTGAAGTATTCACTGCCACAAGAACAGGGCCACAAAATCCCAGCTCTTAAAGAGGTTCAAAACTATTAATGAGGGAATGGGCCCCAGATTTTCTTTAGGCATAAGTGGAAATAAAAAATGGGAAACAGACCACTAATACCAAGGTGAAGACAGTGGGACAAACGCCCTAATGACTGTGCTCACAGCAGAGCTTTGACATTCAATAGCATATGTGGTATAAAAGGAATAAGTCCGGCTTTGAGAAGTGGGAAACAGCCATGCACTAGCGACTTCGTAGGTGAAACGCCAAGGCTGAGTAGGGTCCAGCTGGAACTCAGAAGAGAAATGGAGGAGAGTGCTGCAGTAAATTCAGGGTGAGCAATGTTCACAGATACTTGAAGTCAAGCAAAACATTAAAAATTGCAAGATGTAGATATGCCTGAAACAGGCAATGCGAGCTAGGGTGTTTTGTCTGTTATAAATAAATATTAAGGTTGTCAGTGAAAGAAAGTAACTTTTTAAAGAATTTAGGACAGGGTCTGCAGGGTGTTCAGGGCCTCACTACATAGACCAGACTCAGGTAGTGATCCTCTTGTTTTCAGCCCCCCAAGCCCTGGGATTGCAGGGGTGCACTGCGATACCCAGTATTAATCACTCTCTCAGAGCTCTGGGGTGGATTGAATCAGCCACTGCATGTGCCTAACCGTGCCTTTTAGTCTGCTGAGCTGTCTGGCCAGCCGCTGAAGGAGGGAATTGAGGTACAGAACTGTGGAAGAAATCCGAGAGAGGTGATAGTGCTGTCAAGCACGTGTGCACCCCCAGATAGTAGGCGGGATTTCATAAATAAAGAGATTTCAAGGTGCAGCAAAGGCCGTCAGGCCACTAGATTATGTGGGAGGGTGAACCAGGGTGAAACTTTTATCGGATTTTCCTTATTAACCTTTTGGATAATATGTGGCTCCAGACACACATCTAAAAGATCTTGGAGATGTCTCGGGGCTGGATGACAGCACGACCCTCACGTTGGGCATAAGGTGCCAAGGGCTGCGAAAAGCTGGTGGGCACCTGCGTCTTCCTGAGCCAAGGACACGTGGAGCGCATCTAGGACACGGAGGTGAATGCGAACACACACACACACACACACGCACACACACACACACACACACACACACACACACACACTGCCCAAGAGGCGAAGAGAAGGAGGAACGGGCCTGCCTCGACTCTTCCTGGGAGCAGCCTGAAAGGCGAGATAAAAGCAGTCAGCACCAACACAACGGAATGTTGCTTCTGACCATTTTTGATTAGTTCATCATTGAACATGTTTATCAGATAAAGCTACATTTTGATACATTTATGCAGTGGATAGTGATCAAGTCAGAACATTTTCCTAACTCCTAATCATTTAACATTTCTTTGTGCTGGGAATCCGTGAACTCCCTTCTCATTCTTTACAAACCATAAAACTTAATGTTGTAAACTACATTTTCTTTATGCTCCCAACTGTTGATAGATCTCAGCTTATTTATGTAAGAACGTTAACAATGTAAGTCTCTCTTTGATACACTGATTTCATATTAAAATTGGAGATTTCAGTAAGAATATTTATACCATGACATTTGTTGGAGGGAGTCAAAAAAAAAAAAAAAAAGCAGATTAGATTCCCAAAGTGCCTGTGAGACGACTGGTCTCAGTCACAACAAACTTTTAATGAAGGCTTAAAGTGGGCAAAGGGCTCTGAGGTTTCAGAGGTAAGGGTAGGGATCCAATTGAGAGGCAAAACGTGCCCACTGGCAGCACAGGGTGTCCTGTAAAGACAGTTGGCCAGGAACAGAAGAAGAGTAAGACAGGCAAAGGAAGACAAAGGAGGAAGAACGGAGCTTGTGATGGATGTGATTGCAAGGGCTTAAATGCTGAGGGAGAAGAGCAGTGCGTGATGGCACTTGTGTCTAATCCTAGCAGTTGGGAGGCTGAGGCAGAGGGATCACCAGCTCCAGGCCCACCAGGGCCATGGCATCATCCATTAGAGGCTGGTGTGGGATATACTGCAGCAGTACCCTGCCTCGGAGAGAAAAAAGGACGGAAGCATGAAAGGATGGGAGAGAGGGAGAGGGAGGGAAGGTGGGGAGGGAAGGAGGGAGGGAGGGAGGGAGGGAGAGAGAAATAAGTAATGCAGAGCATGGTCTTAAAGGTAAAACTAATTGACAGAGCAAGACTGGCGAGTTGGAAAAATAGCTAAAGTCTGGAATAAGTAGCTTTTAAGAATACTTCATATAAAATGATTGTAAATCAGGAATATGTACAGAACAAGAAAATTATAGAGGTGTGGGGTAGGAGAGGCATGTAGCTAGGAGAACACGGACTGACAGGGATGCTGCTGCTATGAATTTTTCAAGGCACGAGTCTGTGGTACTTTTCATTCTAAGCACCCGAATGCTTTCGTCCGAAGTAAAAGGGTAGTAGTCACACTGGGCGAGACTTGCATGGAGCACAGCAGGGGAGCACAGGCTCGCCCTGCACGGGCTGTGGGGCGGCCCCTTCTGGGCTCCGCTTAGCGCTCTAGCAAAGACACAGGACAGTGAGGGAACTAAAGGGGTTAGAAATCGTTTTTAGGCCATGCAGCCCAAACAGGAAAGGAAGAGAGCAGGAGCAAGGGGAGAAGGCTGGCCGGACTCGGGAGCTCAGGATTCTGCTCACGACACTCCCATTCTCTCCTCTCAGCTCGCTGCAAGGAGGCTTGTCCCCCAAGCTCCGTAGATTGTCCCCGTGTAGCCCTTCGCAATTTCCTTCACACCAGGCTGTGATGAATAACTCCGTTCTGCGTTGTCCTTGGCTCTTCAGAGGCATCCGAAACCCCGGATGGGTGTCTCTCGGGAAATCCATTTTATATCTGAGTTCCAGACAGCACAGAGCTTCAGAGGTGCTCAGGCCTCGCTAGACAGCCCTCGGCCTCCTCTTCTGCTGCATGCCTTCCTCCTGAATTACCCTAGTCCCCCACTCTCCCAGAGCTCAGTCACTGAGTCTCTTCTTTCTTTATTCTTCTGTGACCTCGTGCAGTTACGAGACTGGTTGAGAGTGTCAGCGTGCCGGGCTTGGGGGCCGGCAGGGCACGGGGTGGACGTCACTGCTGGGTGTGGCTGAGCAGGAGGTGGAGGTAGGAGCGTGGCCACCGTGTGTGGTCGTTGGTCCTTGCCCCTTCGGGCTCTGCCTCTCTACCCTGGAAGGTTATAGCCCAGCGGCCTTGCTCCCCTGTACCCTCCTGCTGAGGAGCCTCTGCTTGGAGCGAGCCTACTGGGGTCTGAATACCGAGGAGCCTCCGCCAAAGTGAACGTCTCTGCCTGTGGGCTGTGGGTGCTGGGCGCTGTGTCTTCGTGACAAGATTACTGTCCTCACACCTTTAAGCATCATCCATTTCTGGACAGCTCTAGATGTACGTGCTTAACGCGAAATTCTTTTTTCTCTGCTCTCTGAATTCATAAGAGCTTTGTTTCGAGGCTTCCTTCTGATCTCAAAATTAGGTTACGTGAGGCAAGTTTTCTGCTTGTACCACCAATACTCCTCTTTCTTGGCTTTTCCTCTTTAATAAATGGCGTGCCAGCTCCCAGGGTGCTCAGAATAAGAACTCAGCCGTCCTCCTTGACCCATCTCTCATCCTGATACGTCGCAGCCAAGCCGCCGTCCCACCAAGTCAGTCCTGCGGCGGCCACGTGCCCCTGGATTCGACAGCTGCTGCATGACCTCTCTCAGGACACTTGGGACAATCGCTTGGCCAAAGCGCTCTCCCCGCACCCCTGATATCCATCCAAAATTCAAATAATAACGCTCGCACGTTTTATGTCTCACTTATGGAGAATTGGCTACAACACTTTATGAATATGAACAGCCAAGCAAAACATTTATAATCTTTTAACATCACCCCGAATGCAGCTAACATAATGCAGAAGCCAGAAATTATTTTAGGAAAAGACACCCTTGAAACTACAAAAGTAGCACTGATTACTTGAATTGTCTCATTAATATTAACAGGTAATTTGAGTTTCCGAAAGATTTGCTCTTTTTGCACGATGGCTTTCTAAAAGCTTGCCACCTCAGAACATCTGTTTGCATAATGGTTCTTGCACTGTTCTTGAACTAAAATGTCAATTAGCACATAATCTTTAACATTTTTAAACACTGCCAAACTTGAGATTTGTTCATTCTTTCCCCACTTCCCTGTGCTGATGCTGTTTTCTTCTCTAAGCCTCTCATCTTCCTGAAGGCCACTCAATTAATGGTAAAGCCCTGAGTACACAGCCAGCCCAACGGTGCTCCATGCAGGAGTCCTGAAATCACTCCCTAACATTTGATATCCGTGCTATGGGCAGCAAATTGCCAAACCTGGAAGCAGATAGGCGAATTTATGCCAAGATTTTGTCCCCAGAAATCTGACTGTTGTGGGTTCCAGGATTTCAGTGCACTGTGATGATGAAGGAAAGTGTATTGTTTGCAAATAGGCTTAAAATCTTTAGTGTCAAACAAACTCAGGATAAACAGTAAGTAGCTTGTTCAGTGTATAACTTCAGGTTGCAAGCCATTGAAACTGGTTTACACTGAGCCGAAAGAAAAATCTACTTTGTAGAAGTTTGTTTATTTAATCTCCAGAAAATTAGCTAAGCAACAAGTCCAAAATTGTTGGGGACCAAGAAGCTGGAGAGGTTTAGGCTATAGGAGTTCCTAAGAGCTTGGCTGCATAAACCGCGTGTGCTCCAAGCCCTTCTTGCACTTATGTCTCCCTGAAGGAGAGCTGAGTGCCCGTGTGGAAGCGCCCATTGTCCAGGGTTTGATCAGCTCTTCTGCTTGCTAGAAGGAAGCAGGGCCCAGACTTCACAGAACGACATAGAGGAGAATCCCCACGGGAGGCGGATGCTGCAACCAGAAGAACGAAGCTGCTGTTTGCTCTCAAACCTATGAGCATCCACCTGGGTCTTCTTGGAACTTGTGCTTCAGATGAAGAAGTAAGCAGTCGACCAGCATTATTTACTGGGTTCTCTTTATCAGGTTCTACTCACCAGGACACTCAGCATCTTGGTTGTGCCCAGCACATTTCAACACTCTAACACAACTGATCATGCATAGGGTCCTTATTGTAGCTTTTGTTAAAATGACATATAGACAAGCACACGCATATGTATGCTGGATGTGTTCTAGTTTTGGCATTACTGGGGATCGAACCCAGGGCTCTGAGCATGCAAGGCGGGAGCCATCCTGCTGAGCTCCATCCTCAGCTACATGATTTCCAAATCATTTTTTGTTGTTGCTGTTGTTGGTAGAAGATTCATTTTCACTTGAACCACAGATTGTTTTGCCTGAGAATTTGTTATTTACAAATAAAGAAATTTATTTCTCATATAGTTCTGGGGTCAGAAAAGTCTAAAGCTAAGAGGTAGTCTCTGGGAGGTCTATGTGGTAGCGAGGACTCTGGCAGTTCCAGAGGTGGCACGTGGCACCAGAACAGGCACCAGAACAAGCTGCAGACAAAGCTGCCTCTTAGCAAAGCTACCCTCTGAATACCCTACGGATCCTCCAAAGCTCTCCCAGTCCAGTCCCTCATCAAAACACCCGCACCCAAACACAGTTAGCATATGATTTCCTAAGTCAGTTCCAATATATGAATTCTTGGGGGCAAACTTAAATCATAGCATAAGTTTAAAAGGCAATGCACGGATTAGCATTTTTTTGCATAGTGCATCAAACGAATAGTGTGATGTTATCAAATGCTTTCCTGACAGTCATATACATTGGTAATATTGATTAGTTAACCCTTTCCCACATAGAATGTCTTATAAGTAGTCTAGTGTCATAAAACACTAGTTGAGTCATCTAAGACAGAAATGACTGTTAGGGTTTTTTTCAAATTCTTCCCTATTTTGCTCTTCCTGCTTTTGACTGTAATAAGTTAAAATTAACTGGCATAATAAATGAACTTGCGAACCTCAGTGTTGAAGTCTAGAGCAAAGCCTTCTAGCATGATTGACTTTGCAAAACAAGTGAAAACATCAGACAGTATAAGGAATACTCAGGCACTAGGAGTCTTTCATTTCCCACAGCAGTGATGTATTTTGTGATTATTAGAGTCAGAATATTAGAGTCACTCACATTTCACTCCTACTTACTGAAGTGCTTGAGGTGTTCCCCCCACATCATGCAATTCCCCACTTTGCAGTGAGCACTGGCTGCATGATAACCTTATTACTTTACTAGAGTTTGATGTTAGCTAGAGAAGGCTTGTGTAGTCTCATAAATTTGTGTCTCAATCTCAGAAGACTATTCCTTATTTCAAATGCCAACCTGAGGTTCTCACTGCCCCTCTCAGGTTCAGGAATTTGCCAGGGCGGCTGCTATAGCCAGAAAGTGGAAATCTCCAACTTCCTAATGCTCCTGGGTACCAGACCTCAAGAGACTTAGTACTTTTCCAGAAGTACTTCATGGACATGAATGCTGTTATGACTGAAAGACACTTTTGAAGGACAGAAGTCCTCTGCTCATCGTGGTGCATACTACTGAAACATTCCAAGAGTCTTAGAAAACCTGGGCCAGGAATTAGAAAGGTGAGTGTTACTTCCTTAATGCAGATCACTATACATGCATATATACTGTCCAAGCTTCCAGTACACACTGTAATTGGTGGGATCAGACATCTTCTGATTTGTCATGGGTTTTGCTCTGTTTTTAATAAAACTGATACGGACAAACGTAGCAGCTGAAGCTGGAAATTGGTCACACAGACATGGAGGAAGGGGAAGGTCTGGGAAGAAGAATGCCCACAAAAATCATTCTGCTTCAGTCCTGAGAAAACCCTTTGCCTGAGACAATTCCTGCCATTAGTTGCTAGGCAACACTGTGTCAGGTGACACCCACTCTGTCAAATGTATAAATAAATGTCCCTGTGGTGGCTGGGCCACTCTCTTTCTCCCATCAGGACCGAGGGCTCCACTTGACCCCAGCTTTTATCTTTTTTCTCTCTTATTTTTATGTCTGCATCCTCTCAACATATATCCCTGAAACATCGTGAGCTGTATGGGCTGCAGCAGACAAAAGGGCCAATTTAATTTTTAGTGAGTGATTGCACGGCTAATCTTACTCTTTTACTTTGTAAGGATTTGAATGTCCATTCCATAGTAACTGAAATACGACTTGGAAATCATACTATTTGATACTTATTGGTGAAGAAATAAGCATATTTAAGTATAAAAGTGAATGAATATCCATGCCAAACTGTACAAATATTTAGTACAGTGTGGCTTGCTGTGTTGAGTGCTAAATAGAGTGTTATGGAAGATAAGAAAATAACAGTGATAGCATTAAACGATATAAGATATAGAAATCTGACATACACATTTAAAGAAAATCTAGCCAAAACAAACAAAAACAAAACTGCACATAAATGATGGAAACTAAATATCTCACACTGACAGCTTTCTATGTACAGTTATGTTCGTGTCAGCATTAACCCTGGAGACATGAGTAAGGGCTAATAGCAGGGACATTTGCAGAATACAATCTTTAAAATCCGTGTAGCTTAGCCAGGCATAGTGGTGCACATCTGTAATCCCAGAAGTAGGGAAGTTGGCTCAGAAGGGGTGCTATGAGCTGAAAACCAGTCTGTATCACTGCTATGGTTTGTGTATAGGTGTCCCCCCAAGGCCTCATGCAGCCATGGGGTGGCTTCTGGAATTCGGAATTGATTATTGTGGGTGCTGCCTCTCCCCTGAGGCAGGTGATTTGCAATTCAATGTAAGGTAGGAAGAGACGTTAGCTATGTTGGCAGCTCCTGCTCTCTGCCCACCACCATGGGAGGCTGCCCTCTGCCTTGTCCCAGTCTGCTTTAGAGCCAGCTGGATATGGGCTGGAACCTCCAGTCACTGTGAGCTAAATAAACCTTTGCGTCCCTCATTTTGAGTGTCGGGTGTTGGTCTCAGCAACGACAGAAGAGTAACTAAGACAATCCCATAGTAAATTTAAGGTCAACCTCAACTGCATAGCGAGACCCTGTTTCAAAGAAAAAAAGGGTGCATGGTGCATGACTCAAAAACAATGGTGATATGAGAGGAACATTTGTGAATAAGTTGTGAAAAAGCAAGATGAAAATTCTCTCTCAATGCTGAGCCCAGCAACAGATGTGCTAAAATTGGCACGACACAGTGAAGATCAGCACAGCCCCTGCACAAGGGTGACACCTTTATGAAGCACTCATCGTTTTCAGAAACAGTTATTTTGGAGCAACCAATATCCAATAAGTAGACATGCATACTCAAAAGCAAACAAAGGCAATGGAAAACATATACATGCTTAAAAATGTTTTACTCTGTGAAAGAGGTGTATATATCCTTTCCTTAATTTCCAGTATTTTCAAAAATCTGCCTAAATATTTATAATGAGCATATGTTGTCGATAGGAAAAGACAACAGAGAACTTTCTAAAGCAAATAAACATTGTCAATGTTAATTACAAGCTAGGAGCGAAAGGGATGGCCTGCCGGTGATGGCAAAGCCTTGCTGCCAGCTCCCAAGGGCTTTGCTATGATTCACCAGCTGGGCGGTCTGGAGCTCCAAAGGGTGCCCCTGCGTGCCACTGCCGCCTGGGAATGGCAATCTTCCGACATTAAATTTACAGGGACACTAGGGAAAAATCCAGCGTCATTTTATTTTTATGTGTCTTAGTCACTCATTTCAGCAAAAATAAAATCATCGTGTCAAAAAATACGTTACCATCTTTAAAAATAACAGAAAACATTTTTGTCTACACATTTATCTATGTGCTGTAAAACAAAAACCTTCAAAAAGTAGCTTAGTCAGTTTATACTATCTCACACTCTAAAATTATTTAATTATTTCTGAATTAAAAGGTTGAATATCTTTCTGAATATATATATATCATAACCTCTGTATGTTCATTTTATTGATAAGGGTGTATTTTTTATTATACTAATATCAATACTTTCAAACACAAATCCTTGGGCAGTTTCATAATCCACAAATCACAAAATAGCTTATTCGAGTTGATCAGGACCATTCTCAAATACTGTGGTAGATTTCTTCTACAAAAACTATATGAACAGGGGAAAAAAGACGCCCGTGAAGGCATACATAATGCATGTCTAAAATAATAGGACTGCTATAATCTGTGAAAGGCGGGACAGTTGGGCAGTGCAGGTTTGCTTTCCGCCTCTCTTTCCTTTCCTAGAAATATTGGGAGAGTCTTAGGGAGTGTGCTGTGAAGACTTACAGCTCACGAGAGTAAAAATCACTTCTGTGAGAACAAACATTTTCAGAAAAGCATCGGTTTTCTGTTTTGTTTTGGAGGAAGGTTTTGGAATTGAGTCCATTTCTGCCAGGTTCTCCAGTGTCTTTATATACTTTAAATCCTAATAAAAGCAACTTTCCCTTGGTGCCGATCTGGTAATTAATATTCATGTTCAGCTTAGAAATATATTTTTTTCCCTGCTACGGGCAGCCATCTGCTGACATTTTGACTCAGAGATTTACAGTTTCAGACAATTGGTATCTAAATGAGTTGTGACAGCTGGAAGAAAAATTACTGTTTTAAAATTTTCTTTCATATGTCAAATCATTTCATTACTTAATTTTCAGAGACATATTTAATGGCATTTTTCATCATGATCAAAGTAACACAATCCAGAAACTGGTCTTTTGACATGCAATATATTTTGACATAAATCAAAAGGCCTATTAAGCCCTCAATCACACATCATAGACTTCGAGTTCTTGTCTCTTTCTCAGCAGGTATCTACATTATATAAAGTGTATTCAAAATATTTTAAAACTTCTGATGCTTCTAAAGCAAATGGCTATTGGCTATATTTTGTAGCAGATTATAAAGAATTTGTATACTAGAAGTGCATGGGAAACACAGCTGTTTGAAAAAGTTCCTCTGCGCAGGGCTATCCAGAGGGAGAGTTGGGTGCAGCGCCTGCGCTTGCCTGAATTTCCTAGCATTATACAGTGAAGACGATTGCACTCAGGGCATGGGCATCTGAAGCAGTATTGAGTACAGATTTATAGCTATGAGTTTGGTCCACAAGCGATCCTCAGATTGATGTAGCAGCACTGCACATTAAGGCTTCCATGCACATTCTTAAGTTGCTGTGGGAGAAAACTCGCTTTGTAAAAATGTTTTTAAAAAATTGCTGTAGGATCACATAAAATAACAAAAATTACACAGCATTTATTATTCTCGCAACTCTGACCTATATCCTTCATATGAGCTAAATTAATTAACCCACAAGGTATAGCATAAGATATATGGCACACTTACTTCCAGGGTTATTATACGAGAACTAAGGGTCAGAAAGACTTAGATACTTTCCAAGAACACAGACCAAACAAACAGAATAGCTAAGACCTGAGTTCTGGTGTCTCAAGTGCAGAATTTCCTTTTCATCCCTAATAATTATTAGCTTCATTTTCTACATACTTTATTGTAAAAAGAAAAATATCTAATCCCCCCAGAGAAGGCATAAGCCAACTTAATTTATCATTTATAGGTGTTCGGTTTCTTCTACTCCATTCTTTTTTATACCAAGCTACCAACAAAAGAAAAGTCTAGGAAAGAAGAGGAAATGAAATGAATGTAAGTAGAGGTGGAGTTAGGTATAAACACTTCAGATCTGTCATCTTTGCTTCAGAATAATCTTTTCAGTCATCTAAAACAAAATTGATCCATAAAACTTTAAGGTTAGAAAATCAATTAGTCTAACTAGACTTGGGGGATAATAGCAGTTACCTCTCTGTTCAGTGGAACTTCTAGATGTCTACAAGCTAAAGTAGTTTGATTTTCTAGGTTATGAGTAAAACCACTGCTACTAAACATCAGCCAGTAAGGATTTTTGAGCATCAATGGGCAGTTTGTCTAATATACACAATTTTTATAATGAAAATATACAGGACTTTTAAATGTATCATTTTACACTTTATTTTGATGACATTACATATTTACTAAAAGGCAAAGCACAGATTACCTCGCAACACAGTGCCAGCATTTCAAGAGTTTGCACACAGCATTTGAAGTTATTATTTGAAGCACTTGAAAACATCTTCTGAGCCATTGACTTCTAAACTCTAAATGTTTTCATTAGCTTTTACGTAAAAAGCTTGAATTCTGTTTCATCGGGTACATAACTGACCTGAATGTGGCGGGCGTTTTTAGTTGATACATTGTGTCAGCTTGAGAGGTTGGAAGCTC